>JASDQU010503812.1:59688-71501 GCA_032191745.1 Picea mariana
TAACTACCAACCCTTTTGGCAACACCTGCGAAGAAGATGAACTCTTACCCAAGGTAGAGGAAGGGGGGTTGCAGGACTCAAGTGTCTGCAACCAAGTTGGGACACAGATCTGTGATTACGATACTTAACAAAGCACTTAAACAAAAATATGCATTAGTTCATGAGTCTCATTCACATCATAGGTTAAACTCTTATTACAGAACAACATAGTAACAATAAATACCAAGCACTTCCAATCACTTAACACATAGCATTAGCTCATATATAGCATTCACAATACCTTTAAGCACTAAGAAACAACATCATATGCATTCATCATAC
The DNA here is from genome assembly GCA_032191745.1 of Picea mariana. NCBI lineage: Eukaryota > Viridiplantae > Streptophyta > Pinopsida > Pinales > Pinaceae > Picea > Picea mariana. The sequence continues at coordinate 60,010 of JASDQU010503812.1, forward strand.
ACTATAACAACAACACTAAGAAAATACACAACATGAATCATAAATCACATCACACAAACCATATCAAGACACAAGATATACGTGGTTCACCCAGTGTGGGGCTACATCCACCAACTTATTCTTCTTCTTTATTAGTATTCAATCTTCTTACATTCATATTCTCCTCTACATAAAGACACAAAGCTAGTTCTGTCGAGGACAGAATATCTGCGTGTTGCACGCCAGATATTCCTTCCCAAAATTAGGTCAAGGCACAGAGCCAACTCCTTAGTAGCACAAAGCCTTACTTTACACAGTCTGTCTGCACAAAGCAACTTACAACCTCTTTCACTAAGCCAACTAGTCATGCACTAAGATAATCAGTAACTAGTACTTTCTACATTAAATTCCTTCCTATATATACTTTTACAAAAATGCCTAAACATGGGTAAACCCATGGGCCGACATCCCATAACCTATTACACAAACCCTCGTAAATCCTTTTTTGGGTCCAAAATCCCATAAAATGAGTAAGATCCCATGATATTAGCTTTGCCTAGGCACTCCATGTTAAACCAGCGTGTCGAAGTCCCAAAATTGGTCAAACATGACCAATATTTCCTCAAAACTTGGTCAAGGGCCAACAGGCCCCCAACACTCACTTATGACTCATCTCGAGTCACTCAGATCTGGGAAATGCACCTTCAAAGGCCTCAATATTAGCTCGAGCTTGCTCTACTTGTTGCTTCACCAGAGCTTCCTACTCGACAAACTTATTAATTAGTTTCTTTGTAACAGGCCCTTCCAGGCGTTGTTCCACTGTCGTAACCACTTCGTCTAGCTGGGAGCCTTGTCCTTCAATCTCTTCAAAAAGTGTGCAGGCTTCATCCTACATCAGCTGTAATCTCTATGTAACTTCCATGACTCTCCTCTGGATGGCAGTATTCTAGTGCTGGACTGCATGCTTTTCCTATGATCGTTTCATCCTATTGACTATAGTAAGCAACTTCATTTGTGCTTACATAGTGGATGCCTGCTTCTGCGCCTTCTAGAGTTGTTCTTCTATTTTCCTCAGCTCTGAGTCTTCTGCAAGGCATTCATAGGTCTGTGCACTTCGATCACTCAGTTGCTTGCACTCTGAGGCAAGTTACCTAATTATTTCTACTGCATTCCTGGCAGCTTCCTCCCTTTGGTCGCACACTTCTTGTGGAGTGATCGGCACTGCTTGGAGCTCTAACTCCATTATCCGTGCTTGAGGTTGCTGAATGGCTTCGGTGAGCTTCCCTACTTGCATCTCGGTTAAATCTGGTTCCTCCTGTGCTAAGCCTGGCATAGAGAAAAGTGTTTTAGTCACCGCTTCTTTGATCATAGTCTGCTCTACAAGCAGTTGGTCTTTTTCTTTCCGTACCTTTGCATTGTCCTCCTTGAACATCACTTGAATGTCATCTTTCTCCTTCTACACAACTTGAAGTTTCCCTAAGACCTCCTCCTTTTCTATCTTCAAGGATTTTGTAGCCTTCTCCTTTTCTTCTTGGGCTCACTGAAGTCGAGCCTTTGTTGCATCTGCTAATCTTCATAATTAGGCCGGCTCATCCCCCAATTCTTCAATTTATGATGAAGACGACATAGTAGGTACTATGTGGCTCGAATGGATGGCTTGATGTATCTCCTTCAACTCCTTCTCTATTATTTCATATAGCGTCTCCTGCTTTGCTCCATAGCACTGCAAGATATCCTTTGAAGCATCCTCCACAACTGCGATGATTAGGTCAACGTCATCCTCTATGAATGTGGACTTCATATTCATCTTACTAGCACACATATTCTTTCTTTCCGAGGGCTTTTGCAAAGAAACCTTCCACTTCTTCGATGTTTCGGCCTCAGTAGGGGGATCCTTTGGTGCTGTCACTTCGCCTTTGTCTTTATTTTCTCTTTCTTCCCCTCCTTCTTCTTGGTTCACTTCGTCTCCTCCTCCTGCAAGTGAGTCAGGCCTACTTTCCTTTGAGGCATTTTCCCCATCATCAGTTTCTATGTACTACACTCCCTCCTTTTGTTTTTGTTTCTTTGCGCTAGTCTGTCCATCATGCTCGACCCGGGTGACCAAGGGACTTACAATGATGTCGGGGTTGAATATTTCTACATCCTCAACTGGTACAAGGAACTCTGCTGGCCATTCTTTGGATATCTCATCCATATCTTCGTCAGTCAACTTATAATAGGAATGGAATTCCCCCTTACTTTCATCCCTNCTGCTGGCCATTCTTTGGATATCTCATCCATATTTTCGTCAGTCAACTTATAATAGGAATGGAATTCCCCCTTACTTTCATCCCTATGTGCAATGATGTAGATAAAGTGTCGATTTGTGTAGAACTTTGTTATCGTTCTGTACTGGTGTAATGTATTCGGTGTCATGCGTGGAAATGCTTCAATAGCACGCTTCAACTGCTAGTAGTAATCATGGAAGACAACGTTCGACTACCACTTCTTTGACATAACATTTGTATACCACAAGGTGGAGAACCTTGTGGCCAATGACTCCGATGGTTCAAATTATAGAAATGTCGCTCCTTTCGGCATCTGCCAAGCCACAAATATGATACGTACTAATAACCAATTGAAATGGAATTCATAGCCCTGATCCTACACTTCGTGGTAGTCCTTCTCTAGCTCGTTGACGAGATAACTCACCCAGTTCATTTGCATCCCTTCCACACACTTTCCCGCGAGGTCTACTATGAATCCAGTGTCCTGCATGGGATGATTATTTTTGATGAGATTGTTAGCTATAAGATGATAGGCTAGGCACACTACACCATCCTAGATGGAGGCTACCTTGTAGCCTCACTTTCCCTTTTCTGCATCACCATAATCCTCCTTTATGCACTATGTCAAGGAGCAATCTGAAGTCTTCCTTGGGTAGAACTGCTGAGGGTCTGGTTCCTTCATGCTCAGTCTTTCGATGAGGTGGATCAGTGTCGGATCAACAGTGACATGTTTTTCAAGCCATAGATACCCTCTGTGATAGCATGATAGGAGGAGTTTAATTCAGGCGTTAACTTCCTGATGTTGGCCAAAGTGAGGGATATTCATCACATTCAATATCATTGATTACGCAATCTCCTTAATCCATGACTGGGAGACTATGTGCAGATTCTTCCCAGTCGTCTTCATCAAATACCTATGTGGTGCGTGCATCGCGTAGTTATTCCTGTCTTCGAGGTTAAAGTCATTTTTATTCATAGCTGGGATGTGTCCTAACTGAGTTCCAACTACGTGAATCCCCTTCGGGATGTACGCAGTGATCAACGTGTACTCAAATTCATGTGGGATACTGTCACGGTTAACCGTGCTAGCCAATGATGGTATATAATCTGGCAAGATCGATGGGATCTACTTCACATATCCAGATCATCGTGGTTCTTTCTTTGCTTCTTAGTCATGGTGTGACTTGAACAATGTCCCATCAAGGGAGATTCTTGCAATCCTCCAGTCGACGACGCATGTATTCCCACAGACAGAACTCTCTCATCCATGAGATATATGAGAATCTCCTCCACAGACTTCTCTAACGTGCTATGTTCACTCGACATTCACACTTGTTATAAAATAAATCAGGTAGGTGAACGAACAAGTGAGGTAATCAAATGGATTGCGAGGTCTAGAAATCACAATGCGATATGCAATCGGTTCTTTGTTAGCTCGGATAATCACAGGTGGAAAAAAGTGGTCCCAAGGTAGCATCCAATGGGTTAAATAAGTAGTGTCATAATGGATTCCTCCAACAGGAAGGCATGCATAAATCAATGTGAATTAGTCCATTATGGCATGGTCCCAATGGTCCAACGTTGTTTTTTTTGTCAATAACTACGTTTCTAGCCGTTCTGGAACATTATTCTAATGGTCGGGGCACCTCCAATGGTCATATAGCTTCATTGTGGCGAAGTCCCATTCTGCGTGGTTCTGCTATTCCAGTGAGGTTCAAATTTTGTATATCTGCCTCCTGTGATGTCTTTTTGGGAGCCTCCTATAGTTTTTCTATCTTGGCTTTCTTCTTACTAAGTTTCCTTGCCTTATTTCATGTGATTTGAGTCTCTGGATTCCTCTTTCCATTTTTATCTTTTCGTAGCATAGTGACTTCGTGTTGCTGATGTTATTTCAAAGGGTTCAAAGGTATTACATCTTTGCATACTAGGTCCTGGGTGGACATACTTTCTTCTTGCATGGATAGTTACTTCAAACCTTCTTGTGTTCTTTCAAATTTTACAACTAATTCTCTTTCCCTCTATTGCTTCGACTTATCCTCTTGTTCTTCTATTAGTATCTCTATGTTTCTGGTTATGAGGTTCCTTAGTTCTTTCTTTTTTTGTTATGTGGCTTCCTCCTCTGCTTTCCTTCTAATTTGATCCTTCTCAATCCAAGTCTTTCCTAATAAAATTGGAAAAGGGATGTTGTTTTCAACAAACCTAATAACTTCAAAGTCCTCTTATGTCGATGTTTCATGAGAAATCATAGGTATTTTAGTAATTATTCCACACAAGGTTATCAATTTTCCTTTAGATAAGCCTATCCTTCCCAATGAAGGTATCATAGTAGGCTTTCCCAAAATTTCCCAAGTTCTTTCTAGCATAATATTCACATGCGTTTCTTCATCCAATAAATATTCTATGTCGAAGTTTTCTATTCTTATAACTATGCGTTGTTTTTCTTTCAAGATCTCTGATAAACTGACATCCTTGTGGTCCTCCATTACTTCTTTTAACTGTACTAACATAGTATTATATTTATTTGATTCTTTCTCTTTATGATTCCCCAACATGCTCTTAGCCTCTCGAGTTTCTTCAGAGTTTTATTGTCTCATGTTCATCTTTTAAACTTTAGTAATCATTCTTGGACAATCCTCAACCTCATGACCAATAAATTTACAACAAAGACAAATAGGACCTATACCAGGGCATTCCTTAGCAACATGTCCTGATCTTATACAATTATAACACAATGTTATTCCTCTCTTTATTTTAAATGAGCCCTAGCCTTTCCTGTATTGTGCACTGGGATCAGAGTGCTAGATCTTCAATTTGCAAAAAATCTTTCGAGGTTCCTGCATCCACTTATTAGTCCAAAAATTCTTTCTATGCATACGAATAACATATTTTTCTCTATCTCTATCAAATTTATTCAGATCAACTCTTTGTTCTAAATGTTCCCTAACATTTAGTATAGGACAAAATTTATCAAACATACCTTGATTCATACTTTTGAAGAAAACATTTCCACTTATCTTACCTTTACCATAGCAAAAAGATTTAAGATCTTACCTCTTTTCTTCAAATCTGGTTTCTTTCTTAGCACAAAGCTTTGCAAGTTAAGTAGAATATTGTGCACTACAACAACATATCTATGCACAAATCTCTTTGTTTTCTTCAGTTCCCAACAATCACAGTTTCACGTCCCGAAACAGAACTATTTGTTGGCATAGGAGCAGACCCAAGGTTCAATGCTTCAACAATGAACCAACAAAACCCTAACTACCATCCCTTTCGAAAACACCTATGAAGTGGATGAAGTCTCACATGAGGTAGAGATAGTGGGGGTTGCAGGACTTAGGTGTCTACAACTAGGCTGGGACATAGATCTATGATTACAATACTTAACAGAGCACTTAAACAACAATAGGCATTAGTTCATGAGTCTCATTCACATCGCAGGTTAAACCCTTATTATAGAAAATCGTAGTAACAATAAACACCAAGCACTTCCAATCACTTAGCACATAAAATAAGCTCATATATAGCATTCATAATACCTTTAATCACTAAGCAACAACATCAGATGCATTCATCATACACTATAACAACAACATTAAGAAAATACACAGCATGAATCATAAATCACATCGCACAAAGCATATCAAGACACAGGATATACGTGGTTCAACCCAGTGTGGGGCTACATCCACCAACTTCTTCTTCTTATTTATTAGTCTTCAATCTTATTACATTCATCTGCTCCTGTGCACAAAGCCATAGAGCCAATTTTGCTGAGGACAGGAGATCTGTGCACCATGCACCAAATCCTCCTTCCCAAAATTAGATCAAGGCATAGAGCCAACTCCTTAGTAGCACATAGCCTTACTTTACACAGTCTGTCTGCATAAAGAAACTTACAACTTCTTGCACTAAGCCAAATAGTCATGCACTAAGCCAATCAGTAATTAGTACTTTCTACATTACATTCCTTCCTATATATACTTTTACAAAAGGCCTAAACATGGGTAAACTCATGGTCCAACATCCCATAACTTGTTACATAAACCCTATTAAATCCTTTGTTGGGTCAACAAGCCCACAAAATGAGTGATATCCCACGATCTCAGCTCCACCTAGATGCTCCATCTTTGACCAGCCTATCAAAGTCCCAAAAGTGGTCAAACATGACCAATATTTCCTCAAAGCTTGGCCAAGGGCCAACAAAAAAGTTTGGATAAAATCAATCAGGAAATGAGGAATACTGACTTTCCAGAGTTTGACCCACCGTAAGACTTCGTTGATCTACGAGACATACTTAAGCGATGTGTAGAGCAATACCAGGTGTATGAAGTAGATATTTCGCAGGTTTCAAGCATGATCCCAGGTCAAGTGAAGAAGTCCATGGAGCTTCTGATTACAGCTATTGAAGTCTTACAACACTTGAGTGTCAAACTAGTCAAATACAAGGAATGATAAGTTTAAATGAAGGAGTTCCTCTCCACTCCAATGGATCAACATAGGTTCCCGTATGCAAATACATGTGAATATATCTTCGGCAGGTGGTCAGAGTATGAGAGGAACAATCCACTTTAGTAAAACCACCAAATGATCAAAAGAGAACATATGTATAGAGACTGCCATGTGGCATTCTCTTAACTTAACACAAATTTAGTGGCTTTTTTAGTTTAGTTATTTTTATAAATAAGGGCATCAACCTTGGATACAAGGTCGATGGTTTTTGAGAGAAAGAATTTTTCTGAAATTTTGTAAGAGAACTATTTCTTTGCAAGTTATTTTAATTAAGAAGTTTTGTTTAGAACCAAAGACACTTCTTTCATGTGAGGTGTGAATGTCATTGGACCAAGGGGGGCTATCTATGTCTTTGGATTCAATATTCGTTGTTGTATTGAGTAAGATCTATTGTATCTGTTATTTAAAGTTATCTTATAATGCTACAATAGTTCTTTTATTCTAGTTGATGAATATAAATCGATTGTGTTAACTTGTGATTGATAATAGAGAATTGAAAATTATTTTTCTTGCGCTAACTTTCTTGTCACGTATATATTTTATTTCTATAATTGTTATCTCGGACAATGTTGAATGTCTATCAATAAAAATGGTATTAATGCTAGTTTGAAGTAGTTTTTATATTCTTCATCTGCATGCTATGGTATAAAGGCTATCCTGCAACCTAGCCTTCCCCAACACATATCTAGCTTCCCTTTGTCATCTATTTTAAATATATTTCTTTATTTTTTTATAAACATTAGAAAAGAACCAAAAAGAGAACTACATAGCCTGAGGAAAGGCTTAACAAAAAATACATATATGTCAATCACGATTAAAGTCCATCGATTATTCCATCCAAGTCACGAATCTGGAGAACCTTACCACTCATCAAACACTTACGAGTCTAATTGGGCCTCTCAGGCAGGTTTGGTTCCTAATGTTGAGTTAAAGGGATCTGATACCCATCAACAGAATTGGTGCTAGAAGAAGGGCTTGAATGAATGCATGGCTAACAATATCTCTGATAATATATTTCTCAAAGCCTATAGATTCAAAAGAACCCACATGCATGGATAGTCACTCACAAGACATCCCACATATATAGAGTACTCGTGATATGAGTAAATCACCTCAACACGAAGAGGAAGAACACATGTACCCTGAAATACCTTACGCTCTTCCTCACAAAGAGTTAAATAAGTTCAAAAGAAACACTAGAGCTTATGTCTGATAGATCAGAGCATTACCTTTAGCTCCTTTACTTCCTTGAAAAAAAAAATAAGCAGACTAGTTGTTGACACCCCTGACCATGTATTTGTTCACACAGTAGAAGACCTTATATATTTTACCCTCACATAGATCGAACAACCCCTTAATATGATACCCGAAACACTAATTGGTAATTACTCTGAACCTGATGATTTTGAATCAGAAGATGAAGGGTCTAACTCAGATCGCTTAGGTTCTAAATCATAAGAATTGGAGGATAATAATGATAACAATGAATAAAGGGGATATCAACCTAGAGACAATAAACCATGGTTGGTGAGATATTCTTTGCAAATTCCAGGATGGGTGCATAACCTACCGAGACATCCAGAAAAATTTCTTCCTAAATTTGACCCCGAAACATCCAGATTGTTTGAGGACCATATTAAGAAGTTCATATTAGCTATAAGGTTGATGAATGTGCAATACGAAGATATAGTGTGCATAGTTTTTCCTTATACCTTTAAAAATTCAGCCTCAACTTGGTATTTCAACCGGTCAGTTGGTTCCATAACTAGCTATACAAAGTTTCAAAAGGATTTCTTAGTCAAATTTGTTGAAGAAACTACTACGAGAGCTTTAATGGATGAACTTTTTACCGCCACTATTAGTCCAAAAGAAAAGGTTAAATATTTCAACCAAAAGTTCACCACCATTTTGAACATATTCTGACCCGAGGATAAACCTACCTAGGAGTTGCAAATCAAAGTATACGCTAATTCTCTCCCAGCTTGTATTTCATTGTTCGTAAAAAGGGATGCCAAACATACTTTAGCTGAAAATTTCGAAGAAGCTAAAATGATTGAATTCAAAATGAAAGGGTGAAAATAAGGTCATATCTAACTAATAAAAAAGGAAACTCAACCTCTACCTAAGAGATGAATTTTGTTAATAAGACCCCCGAGAAAAAAAATAGAGCAAGGTCCTGAGAAAGAGGGAGGGAACCAGGAAAAATTGCAATGGATGATCAAAAACATCTCAAATGAGAGCATAGATATGAAAAGGAGTGTTGGGAAAGGAAACCAAAATCAAAGACCTTATAAACCCTTTTTAAAAATAAATCCACCCTTCAAAGCTATAGAACCTCCCATAGATAACCTAAATATTGATTTAGGGAACATAGCATCTGACTCCTTCTGCACGTACCATCAAGAAAACCATTCAGAAAGGGACTTCCCCCAAGGGTTGCATGCTATGAATCTAATGGAAAATTGATTCCTAGATGAATTTTCTCTAACCAAACAATTTAGTAGCTCAGAAGTAAATGCCATCGATCAAGAAAGTCAAGAGACATCCATGTTGTTATAGGATTCCAACCACCCGATGCCTTTCAATGATGTCGCTAAAGTGCAAGGACCTCCTGCTGAAGTTCTAATTGTACAGATGTGAAGTAAAATTCAACCTGTCCAAATTAACCCCACCACTACTCATTTATCTTGAGGGATCCCAACAATTGATCACCCCAAACCCCTATTTTCTTCTCAAAATAATCCCACAAACATACACACATAGGAAGCTCCTAAGATACACTACAATGTGGTGGAAGACTTGAAGAAGATGAAGGCCACTTTGTCTATCATGGACATGTGTAGGATCCCTCAACAGAAGGATTTTTTGTTACAAGCCTTAAAATCAATAGATACCCCTATAACAAGCACTTATCAAAGTGGGGTCCCATCCCCCACAGTTTTAACAAATAAGCCAAGCGTGAATGATTGTTCTTTAGACAAAACAGCAAGGCCTTTTGTTCCTCTTTTCCTCTTGACATTTGAAGTTTTCAACATAAATCTACATAATTACCTAGTCAATTCAGTGGCATCTTCAAATGTCATGCCATTGTCAATTTGCAATAAATTGAATGCAACCCCACTCAAAAGTGATAAACACGTTATACAACTAGATAGGAGTCATATAAAGGTCATTGGGGAACTAAACAATGTCATGATAAAAATTGCTACACACCCTCAATTTGTTCAAGTAATTGACATAATTGTAGTAGACATCCCATAGGCCTATGGACTGCTACTTAGCCGAGACTGGTCTGAAAAATTAAACAGATACTTTATCACTTACTGGGATCACCTTTAGTTTCCATTAAAAGGACATACAAGATGTTAAGCCCTAATGTTGGCTCATTATCCCTTAATTGGGGCATATTATAATAGTAATTTTATTTTATTTATGTCGTCTTTAGGCCATTAGTTGTAATTATACCTCCTAGTCTCCTATATATACCAAGGAGACATTTTCATTTTGAATCATCTTGTACTTGAACATTTAAGTCGGGTAAAAGGAGGTTGCCCCCTCAAAGAGGCTTATTATCTGAAATTATCTCTTTTTCAAGGCGTTGATTACTTTTTTTGAGGCTTTTCTATGCTATATTGGTATTTGGTTCTTAACATATGGTATCAGAGCTCAAGGTCTTGGGGTTTCGCTGCTACATCTGAGACACCTTGGAATTTTTGCCATAAATTTTTTTCTACAACATTTCAGAAGGAATGTCTTGGAGGATATTTAGTAGGTGGATAAAGGTACGTTGGGTTCAAAATTCATCTCTTGAGGCCTTATACTTTTGGAGATACAACCTATACAAGATAGGATACTGGAATCGTCTTGAACTGAGTCATTGGGACATTTTCGATATAATTTTTTTTTTGTAATGTTTCATACCCTGAGCTCCAGAGAATATTTACAAAAATTAGTAAGGTATCTGTGGTAAAACGTTTAGCTTCTGGGTCATATTTAATTTGTATATATACCCTGTGTAAGATAGGGTATCTGACTAGTCCTATTGACTAGTATCAGGAAGGTGTTCCAGGTAAAACAATCATAACTTCTTTCTAGATTATCCAAATTGCATGGGACTGGTTGCATTGGATTGTCGACAGTCTGTAGTATTTCTGATGTGAGTTTCAGAATTTTATATCAATTATTTTGTGCGGGGCACACTATACAATTGAGATCTCCTGGAAAGGCCAAAAATCAGCAAGTTGTGGGGAAGTTACCGTAAATTCCACTTGGCACATCCAATTTTGATCAGATCTATGGCATTGCAGAGAAGAAATATCAGAAAAATACATAAAAGAAAGTTTCATACCCAGAAGGGCTTAAACTTGGGAGATACAACAGAAGAAATATTGTCTAGAAAAACTACCTCAAAATCAAGGTTCAAAAGTGATACTTGGCTAACATGCCACCCAAAAAGGGAACTTCTACACCAAATAAGCCTCCAGAAAATCCTACTTGGACTCTTGATGAAGGTGAAGAAATGCGTAGGGACATAAATGAACTACAAAATAAGATGGATCCAATGGAAGCTAAGTTGGATACTAAGATGGATTCAATGGAAGCTAAGTTGGATACTAATATAGATGGTTTAAAAGGGGAGATCATGGAAGTATTGAAAAATTTCGTAACAGAGAAGACACCTGAAAGTGAAAATGCATCCCATGAAATTCATGATGAGGACACAAGGAAGGTGAA
>JASDQU010503813.1:0-14936 GCA_032191745.1 Picea mariana
AAGAAAGATTAATAATGTTTTAATAGACTTAAAATTGTTTAAGCTCAATTACAACTGATTCACCCCCCCCTCTCAGTTGTCTTAGTAATTTCAACAGGGGGTTTCTTCAGTTCCCTTACCTTCATGAGAGGTTGTGTTTTCGAGGATTCGAGCTTAGATACCCTACCCATACGTTTGATCCTGACTGTCAAATGTACCCCCCAGATGATGACTGTGAGTTGGTGACCTTAGTTTCTTTTCCTAGGTGTCTCATCGGTGATTGCGGGGGGTTTCCCGAGGTAACTGGGGAAAAATTCATATCAGAATTTTCAGTACTTCTATAGGATTATCCACAAAGCGTGAGTACTTGCATCAGATAAGACTGGTTAATGGAGGTCGGGGTAACTGCTTCTCACTCTTTCATTTTTTGGTCCACATGACTTAATCAACCCATGCCTTCATCCGAAAGGTACTTTCCTTACGTTGTTACTATTGCGATCTCATGACCTAATGCACTTGAGTTAGGATATTGGAAAAGTTGATTGTGATTATTGTTTCTTCTAGGGATTTTCTAGTGGTGTGTTTTGTGTTCATAGACTGCTTAGGAAGGTGTGTAGGTAGTCACTTATACTTGACAACTCAAAGTGGTTGATTAACTACCTCGCCAATTAAGGATAATTCAAGGTATTCCTCCTGAAGAAGTATAACTAAATCCCCCACCTCCTCCCCTGAGGCATCAACTTGATCAAATCGACACTTTTGTACCAGTCAGTTCGATCGAGACCATAGACACAAAACCCATAGAAACTAGCGCTTATACTCCAGAGGTTGTGAGCATATTGTATCTTGGAGACAAAGACTTCACTCAATCATTCAATCCTCTATTAAATGGAACTGACGCTTGAGTTGTTTCTTAGCTTCCAGCTCCTGGGTCAAAATTCAATGACAGTCGCCCTTTTCGATGGGCCATAATGGAAGGCACTTCATAAGTGTCTACGTCAGGGGTTCCCACAACCCCCATGTTGACAATCGTTACCAGAGGAATTCTTCCTCCTTGCGTATCTAACCAAATGACTGATGTAGTTCAATCCAAAATAACTGCATCAATCAATAACTATGCTTCATTGATTATTTGGTGCATTTTCATTTGGTATGTCATCAATGATCATGTAGAACATATTGACTAGTTCTCAGTCAATGCTCCTAGATACTAATGTTGGTACGTGAGGTTCTTCGATCCTCTACCAATTGTTTCATTGGGGTAGAGGTTGTTGGCACAGGGGCAGACCCAGGGTTCAACGCTACAACAACACACCAACGAAACCCTAACTACCGACCCTTGCGGCAACACCTGCGAAGAAGATGAAGAATCACAGGTAGAGGCAGGGGTGGTTGCAAGACTAAGGTGTCTGCAAACTTAGCTGGGACACAGAGCTGTGATTATAATACTTAATAAAGAACTTAGTACCTTCAGTTCGTTATTATTTAACCAATGTCTACTTCGTAGATAAAACAAAGCATCACAACATTCACCCTGATATAATGTATTTAAGCACTTAGCATAAAGAAATGGATCATATCTGGTAGATTCAAGCACTAAGCACATTCGCCTATATCAGATCTAACATCCAGATTCATCATAAGCACAAAGCATAAACAGATCTATCTATCTATCTATATCAAGAACTTAGCAAATAACACATAAATGCACCAACAAATCGCACAAAGAAAAATAACATAGTATTTACATGGTTCACCCCCACCCTGGGGCTATGCCCACCAACTCTTCTTCTTTATTAGCTTCAATAAGTCATCTACATGCACATAGCCACAAAAACCCTACTCCGCATAGGATAGGAGATCTGCGTGCACCTCACCAGATCCTCCTTCCCTAAGCTAGGTCTAGCACAAAGCCTTTCACAGTCTGTTACAACCACTTGCACTTAGCTCTACAGTTTCTCACAATATGCAAAGAGCATATTCAAAACATACTTGCAATTAGCACTTAAATTATCGGCCTCACATCACATAGATGCCCATTCCCCTCTCCTTACATTGCCTAAACATCTATTTATACTTTACAAAATAGGCCTAAACATGGGTAAACTCATGGGCCGACATCCCATTCCCGTTACATATTCCCAAATCCCAGAAAGGACCCAAAAAGGGGCCGATATCCCGTGATATCTACTTTGTCTTGCGCTCCATATTTGACAGGTTTTTGAAGTCTCAAAATAGGTCAAAATTGACCAAGGATCTCCCAAAACTTGGTTAAGGGCCAACAGGCCCCCAACACTCACCTGTGACTCATCCCAAGTCACTCTGGTCTGACTAGTTCTACTTCAAATGTCTTGAGCTTGGCTTGAGATGCTTCAACTTGCTATTGTGCTACGACCTCCTGTTCAATGAACTCTTGGATGAATGCATCATTGATAGGTCCTTCTAGACGTTGTTCATATGTAGTGAAAAAATAGGTCAAAATTGACCAAGGATCTCCCAAAACTTGGTCAAGGGCCAACAGGCCCCCAACACTCACCTGTCACTCGTCCCAAGTCACTCTGGTCTGACTAGTTCTACTTCGAACGTCTCGAGCTTGGCTCAAGTTGCTTCGACTTGCTATTGTGCTACGACCTCCTGTTCAACAAACTCTTGGATGATTGCATCATTGATAGGTCCTTCTAGATGTTGTTCAGATGTAGTGACAACCTGCTCTAGCTCTGCTCCTTGGCCTTCTCCCTCTGTAAACAACTGATAGGCCTTGTCTTGTACCAGTTGGAGTTTCTCAGTTACTTCCATAACTCTGCTTTAGATAGTATGGATTTTCTACTGTGCAATGCGTTTCTCTTGGGAGCGCTTCATTCTTTCCACAACTGACAAGGACTTCAGTTGCGCCTGTATCTTTTTGGCTTGATACTTCGCCTCTTGGAGCTGCAACTCTAGTGCCTTCAGTTCCGGGTTCTCCGTGAGTTGTTCATAGGTCTGGGCACTACGATAAATGAGTTGCTTACATTCCAGGGTAAGAGCCTTTAGCCTTTCAACTACGCTCCAGGTGGCTTTGATCTCTTACATCTTGTGGGGTCTTAGGTACAGTGCATAGCTCCAAATATGATATGCGTTGATGTAGCCATTGGATGGCTTCTGTGAGCTAGTTCACCTGCTATGTAACTCGGCCTTATGCCTTGATTTCTAAGACTGTCACAGAGCAAAGTGATCTATTGACCGATTCTTTTACTTCGAGTTGCTCCATGAGAAACTCTTCCTTTTCTTGTTGTAGCTGTGATTTTTCTTCATCAAACTTTGCTTGGAGAGCAAGATTTTCCTGTTCTGCAGCACTGTGTTTCTTTATGAGTAGTCCTTGTACTTGTGTCAAAACCTGGGTGGCTTGCGCTATTTCTTCCTGTTCTCGTCAAAGGTGAGCTTCGACTGTATCAGCTAGGTGGTGGAGTTGAGCTATCTCATCTCCCAATTCTGGTTCTCTGGGCGCAGTGGATACTGCATGGCTGGACTGTAGGGCCTATTGCACCCCTCAGATTTCAGTCTCAATTCGATCATACATCTCCTCTTTCTTTGCTTCTTGTTTCTCTGCTATTTCCAGTGAATCATCTTGCATGGTTGCTATGAGGAAGTCGAAGTCATCAGAGGTGAGGAAGGTCTGCATCTTGGTAATGGTGGCCTTCGATTTCTTTCGGGAGGAAGGTTTCAAAGGTGAACCTTTCCTCTTCTTCATGGGATAAACCTTGTCTCCTTGCTTCTGTTCGACTTCTTTGTCATCTAAATCTCCAACATCACCTCCTTGCTCTAGTGATATGGAAGCAGTCTTCACGGATGCGCTATCTAATTCTTGGACCTCTTCGGTCTTCTTTGTTCTACTTGGTCTAGGTGTATCTTGCGTTGTTTCTTGGCTGTCGATGTCGGATATCTCCGGTCTGCTGGAATAAGGAGGCCGGCTGACCATTCCTTTGTGATCTCCTCCAAGTCCTCCTCCATCAACTTATAGTAGGATTGAAGCTATTGCTTTTGTTCGTCGACGCGCGTTGTTATGTAAATAAAATGTCGATCTGTGCTGAACTTCATGAAAGGCCTGAACTGATAAAGAGTGTTCGGAGTCATGCGAGGCTTGGACTGTATGGATATCTTCAGCTGATTGTAGTAGGTATGAAAAACAACATTTGACTGCCATTGTTTATTCATGTCGCGTGAGTACCACAGTGTACTGAAATTTGTGGCCAGTGGTTCAAAAGGCTCGATATCCGGGAAGGTCATACCTTTCGGCATCTCCCAGGCAATAAAATCTATAAGTATCAAGAGCCAGCTGAAATGAAATTCGTATCCTTGATCTTGTGGTTCTCTGCAGTCGAGTTCCAATTGGTTTACCAGGTACTTCACCCAGTTCATCTAAAGGCCTTCCGCACACTTCCCTGCGAGGTCGACTACAAAACCGGTGACTTGGGTGGGTCGGTTCTTTCGTACTAACTTCCCTGCAATCAACTGAAAGGCAAGGCACACTGTGCCACTCTGGATAGAAGCTACCTTGTAGCTTCGTGTGCCCTTCTTGACATCACCGTAAGTGTCTTTGATCTTCCGTGCTAGAGTGAAATCCATGGATTTTTCGGGGTAAAAATCTTATGGATCAGGGCCTTGCATACTCAACCCTGTGATCTGATTGATCAGCGTTGGATCAACTGTTATACGATGGTTTAGCCACAAATAGCCGCCATGGTAACAAGATAGCAGCAGCTTGACACATGCATTCACCTCCTGGTGTCGTCCGAAGTGAGGAATCTTCATGACGTTCAACAGGGTGGACTGCACGAGGTTCATAGTCCACGACTGGAGAATTATCTTTGAATTCTTCCCCTTAGTTCAGGTCAGGTACTTATGTGGGACGAGCATGTTATAGACTTTGCGATCTCCAAGGTTGAAGTCGCTAAACTTCAACGCTGCAATTTTATCTTGGTCTACCTGAACTACGCGTATCCCCTTCGGGAGGTACGTTGTAACCAAGGTGTATTCGAAATATCTGGGCACATTGTCTCGATTTACTGCACCGCTCAGGGGTGGAATATAAGTGGGTAATATGGTTGGGATCAATTTGGTATTCGCTAGATCATCCCTGTGCTTGGTTCGATTTTCATCTGATGGCCAGGATGGTCCGGCTATGCAAGCAGTGAACGAAGAGGTTGGCAGTCCTCTGGTCAATGATTCTTGTACACCTATAGGCATTTACATGACTCTCTCAGTCATGAGGTCGATTAGAACTTATTCAACAACTTTCTCTACAGTTCTCAACTGGTCCGACATACACACTCGCGGTTAACAATCTCGGGTTCGGGGAGTAACTTAAAGACAATAATGGGATAGAGAGTAAGAGCACGATGATCACTGTGCAAAATAAACTTAGTCTATGGGCTCAAACTCTCAGTTGGAAAAAGTGTTCTTGGTGCATGGCGCGATGGGATAAATAGGTAACTTGGAAACAGGTTGCTTGCAACAGGTATGAAGCCTTCATTAACTCTGTTCTGTCCATTATGGCACAGTCCCAACGGTCGGATGGCGAGCTGTATGTCCATAAATGTCTCTCTAACTATTCGGAGCGTTGGTCTAATGGTTATAATGTCCCCAACAACTATATTGCTTCACCATGGTGAAGTTCCATGTGTCGCTATTCTGATATCCCAACGAAGTTCCAATTTTGCAAACTTCCCTCTGGACCCTTTTGCAACTTGTCGATCTTAGCTCTCTTCTTACTTAGCTTTCTAGCCTTCTTCCGAGTGAGCTTCGTCTCTGTAGGACTTTTTCCATTCTGATTCTTATCTTCTTTTGTCATAGGTACTTCGCATTGTTGAGATTCTTTCCTAAGATTAGAAGGTGATCCTTCTTCTTTATCTGGAATAGGTACTTCAATCTTCTGTGGGTCTTCTAGTGTTCTTGCAACTTCGACATCCAAGTATCTAGTGTTAAATAGCTTCGATCTGTTCTCTTGTTCTTCAATCAAGTGTGCGATCCTTCTAGCCATGAATTCTTTTAACTCTTGCTTCTTCTTCTCTAAAACTTCTTCTTCTTTTTGCCTTCTGGCCTGATCTCTTTCAATCCAAGGTTTTCTTAGTAGCATGGTAAATGGGGCACTGTTGTCAATATATTTAATAATCTCAAAATCTTCCTCTGTCGAAGTTCCATTGGCATTCATAGGTATCTGGGTGAGCTTTCCACATAGGTTTATCAGCTTTCCTTTGAATAGTCCTATTCCTCCCAATGAAGGAATCATAGCAGGCCTCCCTATAGCTTCTGAAGTTCTCTCTGTCATAATATTCACCCGTGTTTCTTCATCTAGAACACAGCCAATGTCGAAGTCTCATATTCTTGCTTCAAGGCATTCTTTTTCTTTGAAGATCTCTGATAATCTGACATTCCGGTGGTCATTAAAGGTTTCTTTCATCTATAGCAATACTTTCTCTGATTCTCTCTAGGATTCTGTCATAATATTAGTTTTTGGATCTGCCTTAGGGTTTTCTTGTCTCATGTTCATTTATTCAAGCTTAGCAATCATTCTAGGACAATCCAATACTTCATGGTCCATAACTTTGCAATAAAGACAACTAGGTCTTCTCCCAGGGCATTCCTTAGCAAGATTTCCCGGTCTTCTACAACTGTAACAGAGGGTTAATCCTCTCTTTGTTTTAAATGATCCCCAACCTTTCCTGCACAACGCGCTAGGATTATGGTAGCTAACATGCAAACATTTATTCCTAGGGTCCTGCATACACTTATTAGTCCGACCATTCTTTCTATGCATAGGTATAACACAATTTTCACTATTCTTATTAGATATACTCATATCAAATCTTCTTTCATCTATTAATACCCTAGTTTTCAAGCTAGGACAGAATCTATCAAACATACCTAGATTCATACTGTTGAAACAAACATTTCCACTTATCTTACTACAGAGCACAAAGATTTCAGATCTAGAACTTTTCAATATTCTTACCTTTATCAGCGCACAAAGCTTTCAGATCTCACCTCTTTTAATAAAAAAGTCTCACTTTTGCCTTTCTTAGAGCACAAAGCTTTCAGATTAGACTTCTTTTCCTTAGCACAGAGCTTGTCAAACTAAGTAGAGTACTGTGCACTAGAGCAACAGATCTACGCACAGAGCTTTCACAATGTCAGGTAGGATCTTTGCACAAAGCTTCTTCTTCCTCAGTTCCTAGCAATCACAACTTCAGGTCCCGGTAGCGGAACCATTTGTTGGCACAGGGGTAGACCCAAGTTTCAACGCTACAACATCGCATCAAAAAAACCCTAACTACTGGCCTCTTCGACAACACTTGTGAAGTAGATGAAGTCTCACCTGATGTAGAGGCATGGGTGGTTGTAGGACTCAGGTGTCTGCAACCTTAGCTAGGACACAGATCTGTGATTATAATACTTAATAGAACACTTAACATGGTCAGTTCGTTATTATTTAACCAATGTCCGCTTCGCAAATAAAACAGAGCATCGCATCATTCACCCCGATCTAATGTATTTAAGCACTTAGCATAAAGAAATGGATTAGATGTGGCAGATTCAAGCACTAAGCACATTCACCTATATCAAATCTAACATCCAGATTCATCATAAGCACAAAGCATAAACAAATCTATCTATCTATCTATATCAAGCACTTAGCAAATAACACATAAATGCACCAACACATCTCACAATGTAGAATAACACAGTATTTACGTGGTTCACCCCCACCCTGGGGCTACATCCACCAACTCTTCTTCTTTATTATCTTCAATCAGTCATCTACATGCACAGAGCCACAAAAACCCTACTCCACATAGGACAGGAGATCTGTGCGCACCTCACCAGATCCTCCTTCCTCGAGCTAGGTATAGCACAAAGCCTTTCACAGTCTGTTACAACCACTTGCACTTAGCTCTATGGTTTCTCACAATATGCACAGAGCATCTTCAAAACATAATTTTACTTAACACTTAGCTTATCGGCCTCACATCACATAGATGCCTATTTCCCTCTCCTTACATTGCCTAGACATCTATTTGTAATTTACAAAATAGGCCTAAACATGGGTAAACCCATGGGCCAACATCCCATTCCCGTTACATATTCCCAAATCCCAAAAATGAGCCAAAAAGAGGCCCAGATCCCACGATCTCTGCTTCGTCTTGCGCTCCATCTTTGACAGGCTGTCGAAGTCCCAAAATAGGTCAAAATTGACCAAGGATCTCCCAAAATTTGGTCAAGGGCCAACATAGGTCATATTTATTTTCCATTCCCCTCTATCAAGAGTGAGTCATTCCTGTCTTCCAGCCCTAATCCCTTCATGGGATGGGGTGGTCCCATGGGAAGCGGGTTTCAATCTGTTGTCATGCCATCTAATTTGATTCCATTCACATTATNTTTACCACATATACAATGTCGATAGGGGGAAACCCATTCCAATCCTAGTGGAATCCCATGCAAGGGACTTTGTCTTCGTAGGGGATGTCATCAGGGGGCAACCCCTTTCTCGGTCAGAATGTCCCCATGCAAGGAGTTTTTTCTTCACAAGGGGGGTCTGGAGAGGGGAAGGTTTATTTTCCATTTGGGAACCATATGGGTGGGGGTTTTCTTCTATTTAACCTGGTCCAACAAGGTTTTAGTCAAGGCCCCGACCCATCTGTAAGCTCTTCTTGGAAACCTGGTGCCAACACCAATCCAGGTTATTCTTTTTTGACTGGTCCTCCATAGAACTTCCAACATCCCTAACTGGAATTCTGGGTCCCAACCATGATTACCTTTCCTAGCAATGTTAAACTTGCTATACATGTTGAAGCTCATGAATGATCTGGTTTGTCACGATATGAACTAGCTGTAAATTCCCACCAAACTTCCATCTGACATTCTAAGTTCAAAGGAAATCCTGGTGAAGTTCTCGGTGACCACATAACAACATTTTGTATTTGGTGTTTGTCACATTCATTAAATGATGATTCATTATGTCTCCACCTTTTCCACGGAACTCTTATAGGAGTCAAAGTGAAGTGGTACATCGAACTTGACAGTGGAGCATTTCACACTTTTCATGATTTAGCTTTGTTTTTTCTAGACATTTTTCAGCTACCTATCTGGTACGACGTTGGCACTGATCTCATGTCCACACTGAAACAAGACAAGACCACTCATATCTCATATCATATCTAGGAGTGGAAAAGATGGAAGAGGTCGATTAAATCCAAAGTTCCTCCCGAATTCTGGTTGTAATGGTTCCTCAAGTCTTTGTTGTCGGTCATCTCTAAAGATGTATCCACATCAAGAGTCTTTTCTAAGGAAGAAGCAATCTTCAAGACCCAACAATTAGATTTGATCTATTCACATTCTAGGATCCTTATGAACTTATACCGAATGCACCGCGACCTGGTTTCAATCCTACAAAAATGAAATAAGGACCACATGTCAATGGCATTGTTGGGCTCATTAAAAGCTCTGTTGTATATCTAGTTTCAAACTAGATGCAACATATGTCTATTCATTTGTTTGTGGCCGATCAAGCTAATGCTTCGACCATCCCCACCATCCAGTCATTGGACGTTCATGTTGTATAGTCAACGGCCCCAAAGGATACCCAACAACCTAGAGGGAAAGATAAAATGGGAAAGGATAAAAAAGGAGGTGAGGGTAATAAAAATGAGGAATTTGATGTAAAATTTGGAGGGGAAAATAAAGAGGTTAAGAAGGTGAAATTCCCATAAAATATTTTTGGGGGTGATCACCTTACTCATCAATGTCTATATATGGAAGAGGCCAATCGTGTGATAAAACTGCAACAACAACAACAAAAACCTGTTGTATTGAAAAATCCATTCCTGCAAGGAAAAAATATGTAGGCTGGATCTTCCATGTCAAATCTACAAGGGCGTACCTCAAGTGCACCTTTGTCAAATGGATCTTACTCATTTTCTAACATGGTCGACCATACGAAAGAAGAGAAGGTGTATTTGTCGAGTAGATCCCACGATTATAGTAATCCTAAGAGACATAAAAAGAAAAAGAAACTTTAGATCCTCAGGGGTCTCTCCATATAGAGAAACCTGGAAAGGAAACAATGCAATGCATATTGAAAGGTGTGTACAAAATAGTGTCGCACAATCCTAATGCTTGAACCACTCCCAACTATTCTATCATTGAGGATTTAGCTTAGAATCCTTGTGCGATGTCTTCCTTAGAGGTGCTCCAAAGTTGATCTGTGTAATGAGCCGCATTATTTTCTACGATTAGGGTTGCTGACTCATTGAGCCAAATCATTATGAAGTTTGATTCTACTGAAGTGAAGCCTCGCCTTCCTTATCATTTAGCCTTCCAGATTAAAATCTTGTATGCAAAACATGTTTTCGGGAGAACCGTCGTCGACGAAGGTGCTTCGATGTGTGTCATATCTTTGTCCTGTTGGAAATCCATTGTCTCTCCAAAACTTACCCCTTCTACCACTCTTTTGACCACATTTTACGAATGATATTTCAAACCACACGAGCTTGTTTCCTCTTTTCTGGTCCAATTAGGAGGAAAGTTCGTTTCCATAGAAGTTGAAGTAGTTGATGTGCCACTTGACTATAATATCTTGTTAGGAAGGAGTAGGACCTATGCAATGATGGCTGTCATCTTGTTGGTTTTCATATTTTTATGCTTTCCCCATGAGAGGAGGATTGTAACAATTGACTAGGTGATGTTTATCTACCCCAACTCCACGGAAAATACAGGAATAGTCCTATTGATTGAAAACTCTCAGAAGGAAACTAAGAGTATTATTGTTGGAATGTATCCTTTGCTCATGTGAAATTTTAATTTTCCATCACTGATTTATTATATTCGTGCTACCTCGATCAGATACAAAAATTTGAGCTCCTCGGTCCCCATTACAAGAGTTGGTTTTTTAGAACCTCATATTTGGAAGATCCATGGGAGTTACCCTTGCCATGCAAATCGATAAAAGGTCATGTGCCTATTGGGATGGCCATGCCATTGTCTTTAGTTTAGGTTTCTTATCGAGCTATCCAACAAGATATTGGAGACCTCGATCCGACTCCATGAATGGAGGAAGATGATCAGTTTCCAGAGCCTACTTGGGCTCAAAATTCTTCGACTTCCCTAGACTGTTTCAATACCATCTTTCTTTCTGATGAATCTATTATAGAGGAAATATATGAATTGGAAAGGCCATGGGAAGATTTGAATCACCGATCATACTTCCTCCCTGAGATCATTCATGTGGAAAGTGGAGAATTCTGGTAAGTCGTGAGTAGAAATGTCAACCAGTCTGTGAATCCCTTAGAAAATAACGGTGTTTATGCTAAAGGGAACATGGCTAACATATCAGAGACTATCCCGATCAACATTTATAAAAACCTTGGAGTTGTAGAGAATGTTTTTCTATGTTTTGACTATTCTCTTAAAGAGATATGCACATATACTTCTTTGTTTAAGGAATTCTACATTGTCTTCGCCTGGTCATATGAATAAATGCTAGGAATATACCCTCGAATTGTCGAACATGAGATTTTCTCTTATGAGAATGCTAAAAATGTTCTATAAAAGTTACAACCTGTTAATCTAAGGAAGGATACAACTATTAAGGATGAGGTTCAAAAGATGCTTAAGGCAGGTTTTATCTACTCGGTTCCTCTCACTGAATGGGTGTCAAATCTCGTTCTTATGGACAAAAACAAAGGGACCATACATGTCTGTTTGGATTTCCGAGATATGAACAAAGCATGTCCGAGAGATAACTTCCCCGGACCCTTCATTGACCCAATTATAGATGAGTGCATGGGAAGAAATTTTTTCTCTTTTATGGATGGATTTTTTGGATACAATCTAGGGATGATTTTAGGAGCTAAATTTCGCTCATGGGCTAATTTTCCATGGTTTTTCCAAAAATGAGATTCACTATTTTAAAAATGATTTGCCCAAATTCTACTGGATACAATTATTTTACCTTAAAAATCACCAAAAGTTTATAAAAACTATGTAAAATACTTATAAATTTGATTATTTTTACAAAAATATCGCCAAACATTTATAGTTGACATATGAAGGATTAGTAAGATTTGCCAAGGTTTCTACATTTTAAAATTAATTTTCATCCTTAAAATCATCCTTGATACAATCATATTCAGATCTAGCCCGAGGATAACATAAAACTACGTTATATGTCCTTGGGGGACTTTCACATATCGTAAAATGCATTTTGGCCTGAAACAATTCGTAGCCAAATTTCAATGGGCCATGTCAGTTTCCTTCCACGAATTGAAACATATTGTTGAGGCTTATCTGGATGATCTCACATCTTGCTCTCATAAGTGAATAGATCATCCAACACACCTTAGACTTATTTTTTAAATATGCCATCATTATTGTATTCGGTTAAATCCGAACAAATGCATCTTTTGTGTTGTATCGATGCATCTATTGGGTTTCATTGTATCCAACAAAGGGATCATGGTTGATCCATTAAAGGTGGAGGAAATAGTTCAGTTTCCACCCCCACTAAAAATTCGTTAGTTGTAGAGTGTTCAAGGAAATGTCAATTTCCTTCAACATTTTATTGCGAATTATGATGACATTAACAAGGGCTTTATGTGATTTTTAATGAAATGGTCTCCCTTCACTTGGGATGAGCTCGCTTAGCGATCTTTCAATGCTCTCAAGAAAGCACTTATGTCTACCCCTCTGCTTAGTCCCCTAGACTACAACAAGGACTTCTTATTGTATATCGCGGTAGTAGAAGCCACAATTGGCATGGTTTTGGTTCAGGAGGATGATATCTCACAAGAGCATGTCATCTATTATCTCAGTATCGGTTTGATTGGACATGAACTCAACTATTTACATGTTGAGAAATTAGCCTTGGAAGTGGTTCATGTGGTACAAAGACTATGAAATTACATTTTATTACATAAAACCACTATATTTGTTGATTCCAATCCATTTCAATATACCTAACATGGAATATTATAGGGAGAAAGTATAATAAATCAATTTTTATCCTGCAAGAATTTGATTTGAAATTCATCTCTGCTAAGTCCAAGAAATATTTGGTTTTCGACGAATTAATGTTGGAGTTTCCTAGGGAGAATGAAGAACTCGTGATTACACATTTATTTCTCGATGAACATATTTTTCTTGGTACGGAGATATCCTTATATATTTCCAAACTCTCAAGTTTTCTCCACACTATTCACAGGATTATTGAGGTCGGATTCACCACTAGGCAAAGAATTACCTCATCATCGACGACACTTTGTATTGTCACAGGGTTGATTCGATTCTCCATCTCTATTTAACTCATGAAGAAGCAGAGGCAATGATTAATGAATTCCACAGTGGAGCATGTGGTTATCACTTATCAAGGTTGAAAACAACCCAAAAAATATTGCGTGTAGGGTACTTTTGGCTGAAAATCTTTAAAGATTGCATTGAGGCGGTCAATAAGTGCCATTCTTGTTAGATATTTTCTCAAAAAATGTGTGAACACCCTGCTCCACTCTTCCCTGTCATCTCTGTCATTCCGTTCACAAAGTGGGGGGTTGAATTTACTACATGCCACCCTCCATCGGCTAGGGGGAATCGTTATATCATCATGGTCATTGACTACTTTACTAAGTGGACGGAGGCCATACCTGCTTTTACAAACGATGGTGAGACTATAGCCTTATTTATATTCAACCAGGTTATCGTTAGGTTTGTAATTCTAAGAGATATTTTCACTGACCATGGCAGTCACTTTTAGAATCAAATGATGTTTGAATTAACATCGAAATTGGGATTTAAGCATAAGCATTTGTCTCCTTATTATCCACAAGTGAATGGTCAAGTAGAGGATGTAAACAAGCGTCTGAACACACTATCAATAAGATTAAATCGAATTGGTATTTGATGCTTTATGCAACATTATGGGACTACCATACCTCGATTAAAAATTCCATAGGTTTTTCGCCTTTCCATCTCATTCATGAAGTGGAGGAAGTTATGCTTATTGAATGCAAGATTCCCTCGTTAAAATCATTGTAGACATTCTACCTGAGATGAAGGATTTATAAGTGTGTCTTGTTTACTTAGAGCAGCTATTTGAGTACCGTCATGATGCTACCACCATGAATGAGATGCAAAAAAATATTTCAAATCTTAGTATGATAAGTCAATCCGCCCAAGGAATTTTTTATGAGGGTGACCTTGTATTGGTTTAGGATTAGGATAAGGACACTTTAGGCACTGAAAAGTTCAATCCAATGTGGCACGATCCTTACATTGTGAGGCATGCACTTCAAAAAGGAGCCTACATGTTAATTGATTATGAAGGGAATGTGTTGTCGGAGCCCAGAAATGGGCTCTACCTTAAGAAGTTTTTTTCTTGAAGCATACTGCTCAGGCATGTACTCTTTGTATTTACTTGTACATATATAATATATTTAGTATATTTTCTTTGTATTTATTATGTCTATGTTGGATTGGAAGATGTCCATTGAATCATTAGTTCATGTGAGATACACTCAGAATCTCAGAATCTCACTTCCACTGCATGGGTGATTTATTCTCCTGAGGGCCAGCTAGTTGTATCTATAGGTTCTTGTTTAGGGCCAACAATGAATAATGTGGTCGAGTATAGTTCCATGATCAAACTCCTAAGAGATTCCATTGTGCATGGTATCTCATTTTTATAGGTTCACTTGGATTCCCAATTGGTGGTCTCACAACTAAATGAACAATACCATGTGCGTGATCCCACGTTTCTCTGACGACTCCTATGGGTATGTCTTCTAGAATGATACTTTAATTATATTACTTATATTCATATTTTTAAAAGTGCAAATTTCGTATATGATACATATGATAATTATGTACTGGATTGGCATTTGTCACACACATAAACGAAACACACACATAATTGTACATAGAAATTGTATACCACA
>JASDQU010503813.1:15001-28867 GCA_032191745.1 Picea mariana
AAAAATATATATATATATATATATATATATATATATATATATATATATATATATATATATATATGATTAAAAATACAAAAAATATGGGTTTTAAGTTATAAAATTTGGGTTCTTGGCCCTGAATGTTCATCTATAATCCGATACAAAATTTGTTATACAATATCTATGATGAGGGGCCTGCTCTTGCATGAGTCTCTCTATAGCATACAACCCCATTGACTATATGCCTAACAACCATACCTGGGCTTGGGGTACACCAAATACATGTCGTTGCATCTGCTCTGACGAGTCCTCGATCTGCACCATCAGAATCCGGTGTGTAAGGTGGTCCAGATTTCTCTAGACACTCTACAAATTGCGCTCCATCTGAGCAATGTTGACACTTGGTTGAGCCTCACCATGACCCCTGTGTCAGTGGCGTGGATATCCCTCTGGTCATATCAACGCAATATTTGTTCATTAATATGAATTTTGTTAGTTATAATCCATAGAAAAATATGTTTTGTTGTACTTTTAAAATAATTATAACATAATAAAAATTAAATATTTTGAAAATTCAAAAGTTTTCTTACTAATCTCTCCTAGCGCACCACCTAGAGGCACGGGCATGTCAGGGTCTTGTGAAAATTTTATCCCCTCATAGGGATAATCATCTATGGCGATGATCTGACAATCCCACTACATGAATAAAGAATCATCACAGGAAAAAAGGACTTTCCCAACTCCTAGGCACTATATAACTGTAGCCCACAATAGTAAGCAAGGTTCCCTAAGTCCATGTGGTAGCATGAATAATTTCAAGCTCAGTGCTAGAAATCTCTCTCTCGAAGGAGCATAAGATGCTCCCATAACCAAAGTTTTTCATTTTTCCAGTCTTGCAGTCGGTCAACTATGCCTTCATGTTTTGTAATAACGAGGTACTCCGGTCATATATCACTCGACGAAGACACTCAACTACATAATTTTTTTTTTCCGAGCGGCCTAGGGTAAAGCTGTAGAACCTATTATCTGGGTAATTGTTTGAAGGATCATTTTCATACTTAGGTATTTTATATCACAAATTGGGATTTGAATCCCAAGACGTTGTGCCCCTCATGTGCAATAATATCTAGTGTAGTCCTCAATGGTCATCCCTATACCACCTCGAATTCGAAGATTCACCACATCTCCTCTTTCAGATAGACCGGTGATAAAATAAATATCATCAACTTTGATGGTCAAATATTTACCATCCAACATGAAAGCGTCGGCATCGAGATTCCAATACTCGATCAGTAATTGTAGCAATATTTTTTGTGCCTGCATGTTAGGACACTCATAGAAATTTTCTAGGAAACATATTTGAAGAGATTCTAGGATCTTTGAATGGTCCCAAATATATTGGTCATCCTCCTCATTCTCTCTCTCATGCCATTCTATAACCATCTTACAGCTCCTGCAAAGAAAAAATCACAGTTTTTTATTAGTTTTACTTGAAAACATAGATGTACGTGGGTCTCTTTGGTGACAGGAGCGTACATGCGCACATGTCGTTAAGACCACCCTACATATATGGGAACATATACGTGCCTCATGTTAAGAACATGCATGTACATTCCCACCACTTCCTAAAAAATAAAAAATTAATTAAATTTACAAGAAAAAATGATAAGTGCTTGGACAAAATTGAAGAGGGGTTAGAGCTTGTCTACTTGGGCTTGACGATGATGAAATCTGTTAGTTGTAGCTCCTATTATGATCATCACAACTTTGGAGGTTTTTCCCACTTTTCTTTCCAAATTTGGTAAAAACTCAATTGAAATGATTTTTTGGGCAATTTTATATATTATATAGATTTCATAACCCACTTTTATATAGTTTTTTTTTTCAGTTTCTGGTTATTATATCACCTAACTGACCATATCTGTTGGATTCGATGACCATTTGAGTTGTGATTTTGAATTCAAGATGATTACAATGGTGTCTCTTCACCCGCCCAGTCTATATTCTCAACTCATTGAGGTAATGTTTCCATCACTAGCATATAGGATATGATCATTTTTCTCTTGACATTTTGCATTTTCAGTGACCAATTATACATATGCCTTAAGGGTCGACACCACTTATTGGTGACACGAACCTTTCCATCCGATATAAGTGTTGTTCAATTCATGTTAGATCCTACCATCATCGACATCCTATATTAGCACTTTCTTCGCCTTTTGGTTCCCGTGCTGAATTTCTCTTAGGATCGAGAGTCATGTTAGTCCCGCCATGTCATTGCATAAAAACCTCATGTTCTTCTAAATATTTTTTTGGATATTTCCCATGAGACTCCCACATTTATGTGTTAATTTGTACTACTACATTGCATTTCACTGATTGTTCTTTTGAGCCTAATGTCGGCTTCAAATTGTTGTTTTCTTAGCCATTTCCTCACACATTCTCATTAGTTGCTAGCCTTGCATATTATTTTTTTTGCAATTTGACACCTGTAACCTAGGAGTTAAAATTCCCCCGAGTGTATCCATGTTGAATTTATCGTAGGCTCATGAGTCTTGTTAGTCCTACCATGTCATTGCATAAAAAACCTCATGTTCTTCTAAATATTTTTCTGGATTTCACCCGGGAGACTCCCACATTTTTGTGTTAAGTTGTACTACTACATTGCATTTCACCAATTTCTATTTTGATCCTAATGTCGGATTCAAATTGTTGTTTTCTTAGCCATTTCCTCACACATTCTCATTAGTTGCTAGCTTTGCATATTAATTTCATTACAATTTGATACATGTAACCTAGGAGGTAGCATTCTACCGAGTGTAAATATCCTACACATACTTTCCTTGCATCGAGCATAGGTATGTTCCTTTCTCTTGGAACTAGCTTTCTCACCCGTGACACTCGTTTCCTCCATGTATACTAGCATTCTTTTATTCATTTCCAGGATTTCATAATATGAAAAAAAAAAATACAAAAAACAAAAACAAAAAATAGCATGGGAATGAGTCTTATGTATCCGTATTGGAAAAAGTCGTGTCACCTCTAAAAAATTCACAAAGTTTTGATTCATGTCTCAACGATTTGGGTTTAGTATGGATTTATGAAACTGATCCAGTTACATTGAGTTGGTAATCCTCCAAATGGCTATTATTCTAGTCACTATGGAGAGTCTATTGTTTCCTCCTGCATCATAGACTTATGTCAATGATCATTTTCAATCGATGCTTCCTATGTCACATAATGTGTCGTGCTCTTGCTTAGAGGAATTTAACCTGTTTCGTCCATTCCATAGAACTCTTGACTTACCAAGTCAGCCTTCCTGTGTGTCAAGTTCATCTCAGAATCAAAAATATATTTTTCCTATAATCATGCTAGTTTGGAAGGTCCTCAATGACCTCTTGCTGGCAGGTTAAGATATTATCGACTACGACAAATTGCTCTGTGATTTTATCCTAGATTCACAACCTAACCCTATTTACATCATTGATAGGTAACCTTACACTCAACAGATGGAATTTCAACATTGGTCGTTGACTGAGTGGTTTCCCTTGTGTTCGAAGACAAGAACATTATTCACACATTATGATTCGTGTAGTACCTTGGATTCCATTTGACCCCATTGGTGGTTTCCTCTCCTTTGTCGATATTCTTCATTATTGGTTGTTATTCAGAGGGTGTCTTTCATGCGCTATTTACATCTGGTGCACATGAAGGACGTACTTCGTGGTGGTCCTTACAATATTTTGTTTGTTTCCTTCCAAATATTTATCCTTATGCTACTCCTTGTGTTGGATGATGGGGGATGTCTTAATGCTATCCTTCCAGTGAATATCTTCCTATTGAATTCAACACATCTTTCTTTGGGACAAGGATATAGAGGAGTTTTTAGTACCTTGGGGCTTGTAGTCATCAGTGGAAGGTTCCCTTGCTATTGACAGTGGGAATACATTAATGTCCCATGATAGGTATATTCTACCAGGTGTTAGACATCAAATCCTCTATTCACACTTGTTATATTGTACTAGGTACCTTGAAGCCTATTATCATTATTGGTGGGTTGTCACACATTCGTTAACGGTATACATCAATGACCAAGAATAAAATGGTGTCTCACTATGTTCAACTCCAACACATCTATTCACATAGTGTAGACTTGTACCATGATGGTTGGGTGAAGACCTCAAGAATCTAGTAGCATCAACTCATTTTATGTTTCTTCTTGGGTTGCGTTTGGATAGTACCACCCTATACATTAGTACTCATGAAGGATTGGTTTTCCATCTCTTGCCCCAGATATCCTTCATTAATTCTGAAACATAGATCCACTATGTATTTCTTCATGGCTATGATCTTTATTTGACATGGATCCACCATGTATCTCTTCTGTGGCCATGATCACTACTATAGCTACATTTTACGTGGATCCACAGTGTACTTGATTAGTGGCCATGTTTATCATCACACTTGAGCATCGATATTCCTGCATCAAGAACTGAGTTGTTTTGAATTGTTTCGATGTTGGTTGTTGTCCTTGGATTGAATTCTACAGAGCTTCACCCCCGGCTAACTTCTCTTGAAGACTTATAATGTATTTCTGCCATCAGTTGTTCTTCTTACTTCACACATTAGGGGGCATATGTTATAGCTTCAAATTCCACCTCTTAAGATTTGGTGCTCTTGTTGGCCTTATCCCTATCCTCCTTATAGACAATTATTCCCCATACCTCCTTGAGTCCTTCTAAAAATAATTATTTTGGAGCATGTACATTCCTTAACAGCTATGCTACCCATGTACATGTGGGATACTTAAGGGATACCTACATACATGCTAATAAATGTTCAAAAAAATATAATTATGCCCAAATTAATGATGAGTTACGGGATTGGTTAGTTGTCTAACTCCTTTTTCACATTCTCAATTGTCTCTAACTAATTGGAGACCACATAAAAGGAAAATTCACCTCATGGAGAAAGGTAATGATACTTTACACATTCAAGCAAGCACTCATCCAAATATTCCCCTCGAGTCTGTAAGACCATTTTATCCTTGTTGTTGTTGTTTCTTGACTTGGAAACCTTTGTTTCCAATTTCCTTATGATCACCAACCTTTTCTTGCCAAGAGTGTGTCCCTATACACCTCTTTGGGCCTATGGTGACTTCAGTGTCAGGAACATTTGTATAGCAAGAGCCAGGGTGGAGGAATCTAGGATCTCTTTCGACAGGGTAGTGTCACATCAAGCAAGTATAAGTTGTAACTACTTTTTTTCTTTTTCATTAATAACTCAGAAAATGTGTTCCTTCGAAGTATCTTGTTTCATTACTATTCATATCTGTAATATTTTTTCATACATTTCAATAGAATGTTAATTTCTTTGTCATTTTCCATTATTTTACATGTAACCAACGAGTAATTATTACTATAAATACCTCTCCATATAGATATACTTGCTCAAGGTTTTTGTAGGTTGCAGAGAAACCCTTCGGGAGGAGCGAAGGAGCTCCATCAATCGAAAACAATATCAAATGTTTGAATCCTGGTGAGTTAAATTCTCTCTCTTTCCATAAGTTAGTTATTCTTATGAAATTTAGTTATTTTATCTAAGTTTGGTATTTTTTCTGAAAAGTACTTTATATATGGTCATAAATATATTGCAATATATCCCACTACTCTAGGGGATTTTCCCTAAAATCACTCTTCCATCCCTCTCATTTCTACCCTTATTCTCTCTCATGATAAGCGTGAAGCCAACAAATTCACGGACCACCTTGTTAACAAGATTTTCTCAAATCATTCCATTAATGTGGATTGTGGTTGGGAGGATCTCTCCTCTTCTCCTCTCAAGTAGTCTTGCCTCTCCTCAGCCCGAATAGATTTTACCTCCCTAGATGGGGTGTCATGCAATGGTTATGATAGAAAATTAGTCATGAGGGTGGAAGCTCCAGGTGTCACAAATCCAGTACAAAATCCATGCAAGGAGGAAAGGGTGGGCCATGAAGGAAGTCAAGGAATTGAAGTGAGGGGAGATTACTTGCACAATCTGAGCTCCCCATGCACAATGTTGTATGATTCTCTCACTCATTACCGGACATCACATTGAAGTTATGGTATGCCACACTCTTTCTAGTATGATGCCCATGGAGAAGTTAAATCACCTTTCAAAGTAGGTTGCAACTTTCAAATCTTCCTGGCTCCATTATCTACTATGGTATACTTTGGTCTTTGAATGGTCCACTCACCCCATCTATATCAAATGAGCTTCATCCCCTTATCCTCATTTTTCATGGCTCTTGGTGGGAGAAGACCTAGACTTACCCCTACTGACCCCTTGTTCATTTTTATAAAAACGATCGAGGTTGTAGATTTCTACCACTAACTAGTTCCTCAGGAGGACCAAGTGGCCATGCCTTCCCTAGAAGTGGAAGTGAAATAGGTTAGAGAATTCAAGGATGATGAGGAGATCGAGCATCAAGTGGGAGGCATTATCCCCGATCTGGGTTGCACTAGAACCAATAACTCCAATTTTTTCAGGACTCTTGAGCTTTATTAGCACAAAAAAATGATGGTGGCATTAGGGATTCTCCCCAAAGATTTAGAATTCAGAAAACTCAAGTAGCGCATGGAGGCTCTGGAGAAACATAACACTCAGCTCATTTTGATGGTCTCCTAGATTACCAAGCACCATGGTGGCTCCTTCCAACTTCTTGGTGTCATTCATCTATGGGAAAAGTATTCTTCAGCTGTTGGCAATCAAGCAGATTCTATCATGTCGACATCTCAAGTTCCTCATTCTACTGACCAACATGAATTCCAACCTTTTTACTCTAGCGATATTAAAGTTTTTGTATGTCCATACTATTATAATTCTGCTAGTTTTTAATATGGACTACTGGTTATCTAGGCTTATAGTTCTCAGAATGTTTATTTTTCAAATTTTGGCCTGGTTTTCCCCCTAGAACAAACTCTCAAACTTGGTATCTTATGGTTTTAGAGGAATTTTTGGGATTTGTTTGGAATTTGAAACACCACAGACATATATGTAATTTTTATTAATATACAATATAGATCTTACTTACAAATATATATATATAATATGAATTAATAACTATAATATAATACTACTATGAATGAATGTGAATGTGGAAACATTAGAATATATGTATAATATGTATAATAATATTAAATATATAATATATTCATAATATAATATCAATCAATAACTATAATAAAATAATACTATGAATTTATACATAGGAAAATGTGAATACTTATTATATTTTGTTATATTATAATACAAATGTGAATGTGGTTGATGTACTAGAGGATATACTTATTATATCTTATTATAATATAATACAAATGTGAATGTGCCATACATATCAGAGGATATTTATAGTATGAATTAAAGATGAAAAGGTAAGGCATACTACCAATTAATACCAATTAATATGCATTAATTATTATATAAAAATTATATAATGCTAAATTAATATGCATATTACATATTTATAAATACTAATTAAATATTATATAATAATTAGATAATTTCAAAAATTAATAACTATATGATATAATATTATTATTATATAATATAATCATAATAATACATTATTAATAAATAATGGAAGCACACATTAGTATTGAAATATAATAATAACGTAAATCTAATAAATAAACGATAATAGATATCATACAATAAATAACAAAAGTATTAGTAATACAAAATATTTCATATTGATTATTTCAAAGATTTTGGACATATACCAAGATGATCTAACCAATATCTCAACTAAGCTAAGGTGTACATATGGTTAAATATTGTCAAATAGAAACATAACAAATAATCATCCTTGAATTTTATATTTCCAACCCAAGTATTATGGTTGAATCAATTCTTTGAAATTCCATTGGTTATTGAATTTCCAAATCAACAATCATGGTTTTTCTTATAAGGCCCATTTTTGGAGAAAATTTCCTCTAATGTCTCATTTATGAGAAATTTCCAGATCCAAAATCTAGACTCAACACTCATTCCTATCTCTTTCTCTCTGTTTTGGAGTTGTTCCATCTTGATAGTCATGAAGCCAAGTCGAATGTTGGTATTCTTGTTTTATGTGACCCCAACACATTTCCATCATGTATCAATCCTATGAAAGGAAGTGTGTATCACCTTATCTTTCTATGATCAATTGCTTCTTGACACAAAAACAACTCTTTGGTGTCTGCGCATGCTTGCAAGCACACCACAGAGTTCTCAAGGATTCCTCCAAATTTAATTGACCTCTATGCACCAAATTTATATGGCACGTCTTCAAGAAAAAAATCCTACGATGAAAAAAAACCATTAGAATGTGGCTTCCCTTCTCATCAATCTATTGTTTGTCTTATTGGTGATGTAGACCTCATGTGTTTTTATCTCTTCTTGGATTAATTATTCACCTTGGACTAGAGATGCAGGTAGCTCTTCATATTCTTCAATATTCACTCTCTACACTCTCTTCCTAGTTATGCAATTTATGGGGTGAAGATCTAGATGAAGTTGCCAACACTTTTCTTCCAAATGTCCTCCCAGCTCATGGTGATGTAAGAAGTTCTTAGCACTATGGTATGAACTGTTCGAGATATCCCTTTTCTTCTTGTGCCTCTGATTTTTCTATTGTAGAGAAGGGTTATTGTCCTTCTTCCTCTAAAAACATTTAGGCACGTGGCTTTCTTCTCCCAACAAGATGCCTCAAGATAACCTTTCTTTCCATAACATTAGCATGCCTGTATGTACCAATAGTTGGTAGTGTTATTGCCTCTCTTCTTGAAATAGTGAGAAATAAGGAATGTCTTGTTTGAGGTAGACCTCATGGTCTTGTTCTTCTTATTTCCCTAGTTGATCTTCTTTTTACTTTATTTGAGTGCAGGAGTAGGTTGAGTCTATGAGCTCTTCACATCTCTTCCCTCCTTCAATTTTCCATGATAAGGTTGAGGTGGTAATGGGATTCCACCTTCACTTATCATTATTTATCCTTCTCCTGATGAGAAAGAAAACTCCGACATGTCTTCAACCTTCAAAAAAATGGTTTTCACGGGCATGGGATTTTCCATTCTTCCATCAAATACTATACCTTCATGCTTAACCCACAATGTAACTATAATGGGGCTCAAGATGTCATGTCTTCTTCTGCCTATCCCCTTTCCATCATATACCATATGTATTTAGATTTCAAAACCAATGCCTTTAGTATGCTCTTTTAATTCTGTTGGCAGTTTGTTGGCAGGGATTACGTTTTTCACAGGACTTGCTTGGATTACGTTTTGCACAGGACTTGCTTGGTTTTTTCATTAATGTCAAACTTTAAAAATGCTAAAGGGACAGACGTGGATCATTTTTCATAGGCGTGGATCAATTTTCACAAGCTCAACATGTCTCTCGACATACTGAAACACGAAACTACGAAGAATCCAAGAGTTTCTATTTCGGGATTTTGGGAGTTTCTATTTTGGGATTTTTTGCATAGTAAGCAAAAACCTCTTCATCACAGGAGTCCCGAAGTTCCGAAATGCGAAATGCCGAACCATGACTTAATCTGAGTCGTTGATTAGAGGGAGATCATGGACCGTTGATCTGACTCCATTTCGGAGTTTCGGATACCAGGAGTTGGAGGAGTAGAGAGTCGAGACCCTTTATAACAGGAGTCTCGAAGTTCCGAAATGTGAAATGCCGAAATGGAAAATCGCAAAAGCACTTTATGGATAAGCGCCTGGTCATAACCTATGGTCACATCGATGAAGGCTCAAGGAAGGAGCTAGTGTAACCAAGATCCATTTCGAAGTTTGGGGGATCGCGACATGAAGCATCAAGAAAACTTCACCACAACCACAGAAATACCGAAACGCTGAAATGCGAAACGCTGAAGATTTCGGGGACCAGGACTTGGAGTGTCGAAACACTTCATCACGAAAATGCCGAAATCGCGAAATGTGAAATGCCGAAATACCTTCATATCATTTTGGATATCGGGAGTTGGAACTGTCGAAACACTTCATCAATAGAAATGTCGAAATCGCGAAATGCAAAATGCCAATATGCCGAAACACTCAAATGTGAAAATGTCGAAAAATATTTTTGTGTGTAGATTTCGGGTTTCATAACTTGAAGTGTTAAGAGTCTTTGACACAGGATTTACGAATTGCCAAAATGCGAAATGCCGATATGCCGAAACGCCGAAATGCGAAAACGTCGATTGTGTAGATTTAAGGTTTCGTAACTTGAAGTGTCAAGATTATTTGACACAGGATTGCCGAATTGCCGAAATGCGAAAATGCGAAATGCATTTCGATTAACTTGTGGTTACGACCAATGGACATATTGGTTAGCACGACCAAGAATATAAATTGTAAATAAGTTATTTAGTTATTGTAACTAATTCTTTGAAGGCTGAAGGTTCGATTGTATGTGTTGATGATATAGGAAGACATATAAAGTGATTGGTGCAAGAAAAGTAGAGTGCGTGAGGATTATGGTAGATATATGGCTTTGTAAAATTTGAAGAAGAAAAAAGACAGATTAGGGAAGACACATACACAGATTGAAAAATCTAAATGGTTTGGTCAAGAATGAATCGTGCAGAGAGGATTTGAATGCTTACTGTTTGACAGAAGAGTTGTTTTGTAGGTTCTTTGTGACAGAGAATGATTTCAGGGTGGTAGGGAGGAGCAAGGGGAGACTGTAAAAGTTTCCTGTACAAGTTGGTGCTTGTACATCTGGGAGTTTTATCTTCCATTTAGTAGGTGCTGAAGAAACNCCTCATCTGGGTTGTAACTCAGATAAAATAAGAATGTAAAGAGGAGTTGGAGCTTGCCTTTCATTCATAAGAAGAAGAGGTTTTTCCCTTTTTGGGTTTCCTCGTGAAAAATCACCGTGTCATCATTTCATTTATGTGATTTTATATTTGTTGGTTAAATGTATTACTGCAAGTTAACTGTTAAAAGCATGATTTATTGATTATTAAGTAATCTTCTTATAAAATGAAACAAATTTTAGAAAACTGATTCACCCCCCCCTCTCAGTTTACTTATTCTCTTCAACAATTGGTATCAGAGCGGGTTACTTCAATATATCAGTTTAACCACTGGAAGTTTTTGATCTTTCATAATGGATAAGAAGTCAGAATTTACAAAACATGGATTGCCTTTGTTTGATGGTCATAATTATGCTTTTTGGAGTATCAGGATGAAGTTGTTTTTACAAACTCAAGGAGTAGATATCTAGCAGGCTGTACTAAATGAATATAAAGTCCCAACAACCATTCCAATAGATGTTACAGGTAAGAGACTCTATGAGAGTAATTCCAAATCTATGTATGCAATACTAGGAGGTCTAGCAGGGTCATAATTTGTTGAAGTTAGGCATTGTGAATCAACAAAAGAAATATGGGATAAATTAAAAAATGTATATGAAGGAGACACTAAGGTAAAGAGTGCTAAGCTACAATCATATAGAAGTCAATTTGAAAGCCTGAAAATGGAAGAATCTGAAGATATAGCTACCTACTTTTTTTGTATTGATGAAGTTAATACCATGAGAGGTCTAGGAGAAAAAGTTAATAATAATATTATTGTGCAAAAGGTACTTAGATCACTTCCTGCAAGATTTCATTCAAAAATATCTGCATTAGAAGAAAGAACAGATCTTGATACTTTAGAAATGGATGAATTACACGGAATACTAACAACATATGATATGAGAACCTCTGGTGAGAATTCTTTCAGGAAAAAAGAAGCTTTCAAGGTAACAAAGAAAGATAATAAAAAGTTTGAAGCAGAGATCAACAGTCACGAGGAGTCAGAAGGTGATGTGGAAGAAACAAATTTTGTTAAAAATCTGAAAAGAGGTACTGGCAGTTATAAAGGTAAGCTTCCTCTGAAATGCTTTGGTTGTGGTAGAATAGGACATTTTGCATCTAAGTGTCCTTACAATAAGCATACTGATAATAAAGAAGACAGTGATAGAAAACCTAAGGAATTCAAGAATAGGCATAAGAAGTTTTTTCAAAGAAAAACTTACAAAAAGAAAAGTCTGTGTATAAAAGATGACAGTGATATTTCAGAATCTGATGAGAGTGATGAAAGTTCATATGTACAACTTTTTATGGCTATGGAAAAACAGGATAATCAGTCTAGTGAAGAAGAAGAAGGTGAAGTTGATCTAGAAGCTGAATTGGTGAGTGCTTTAAGTGAATTAAGAAAAGTGAGAAGGGAATGCAAANGAATTTGAATTACAGAAATCAAATGGTTTGATTGAGAGCACTGAAATCATGGTAGTTGACTTAAAACTTAAAATAGAAGAGTCTAGAGTGACTGAAGAAGCTCTAACTAAAATGCTTGCAGAAAAGGATAAGGAAAATGAAGGTTTAAAAATTGAAGTAGTCTCATTAAGAAAGAAAGTACAAGAAAAGAACATGAATCATAGTTCTCAAGTGTTAGATCAAATTATTAGTTGTCAAAGATCAACATATGATAAGACTGAAATTGGTTATAAATCAGAAGTAACTAATTGATGTTCTAGTTCAAGTGTTGAGAAAGCAGGTACAGAGGATAATCATGAGAAAATCACTAGCAAGAAGATGGAATAAAAAAGGCAAGAATAAAATCAGGGTTCAATAGTGCATAGAAGAAGTTATGGAAAACATCAAAACATGTTTGAAGGCCACTGTTTCTTTTGTTATAAGTATGGACATAACGCTTCATTTTGTAATAGTTTTTCAAGAAAGATAAATGCACATAACAATCATGAAAGGTCTAAATTTGAATATATAAGAGGACATGGTAAAACTAGTCAAAATAATATAAACTACTCTTACAACAGATTTGACACCTTAAGATATGAGACTGAATGTTACAAGTGTAACAATTTTGGGCATGTGTCCAGAAATTGTCCTATGAGTTTTCAGAAATTTAATAAACCCACTTACACAGATCTGAAAACCAAATATTGGAAAAAGAAAAGTGAAAATCTGAACACTGAAAAATGCACTATAGCTCTACAAGCAGAACATAAAGTAAAATAGGTTGTGGATAGTGGATGTTCAAAGCATATGAAAGGTAGAAAACAACTCTTTGTTGAACTAGATGAAGGATAAGAAGGTACAATCACCTTTGGAAATGATCAATCAACTAGGATAGTTGGAAGAGGCACTGTTTGTATAAACAACAAGAAAATTAGGGTTGAAAATGTCTTATTGGTTGAGGAAATGGAACATAACTTATTGAGTGTAATTCAAACCTGTGATAAAGGTCTCTTTATGATTTTTGATTCAAAAGGATGTCAAATCAGGAATATAAAATCAAATAAACTAGTTGGAACAACCACAAGGACATCAAATAACATATACATTTTAGATGAGAAGGATGAAAATTGCTATCTTGGACATGAAGATGAAAGTTGGTTATGGCACAAAAGACTTGGACACATTAACTTTGAAAATCTGATTCAATTGAATAAAAAGGAAGCAATAAGAAATTTACCTGTCATAAAGGATCTTTCAAGTTCTGTCTGCAAGCAATGTCAACGTGGTAAACAAACTAGAGTTAAATTCAAAACAAGAGAACATTTAACAACTAAATCATTGGAAATAGTACATGCTGATGTCTGTGGGCCTATGAGAACAACAGGCTTAAAAGGAGAAATATATTTTCTACTATTTGTGGATGACTTTACTAGAATGATGTGGATGTTTTTATTGAAAAAGAAATCTGAAACTTTTAGCTGCTTTCAAGTTTTCAAAGAATTGACTGAAAATGAAATTGATATGAAGATTACGTGTTTAAGGTCAGACAATGGAGGAGAATTTGTGTCAAAAGAATTTAACAATTACTGTGATGAAAATGGAATTAA
>JASDQU010503813.1:28917-51620 GCA_032191745.1 Picea mariana
ATTGATATGAAGATTACGTGTTTAAGGTCAGACAATGGAGGAGAATTTGTGTCAAAAGAATTTAACAATTACTGTGATGAAAATGGAATTAAAAGACATTTCTTTGTTACAAAAACACCTCAGCAAAATGGTGTTGTTGAAAGGAAAAACATCACTGTTATGGAAATGGCAAGAACAATGTTAAATGAGTCCAGATTGAATGACATGTTTTGGCCTCAATATGTTCACACTACTGTACACATCTTGAATAGAAGTTTTTTAAGAAATAATACTGATAAGAAGCCCTATCAATTATGGAAAGGAAGACAAGCAAACATAAAACATTTTAGAATTTTTGGTAGCAAATGTTATATTAAAAGAATTGATAAAAATCTAGGAAAATTAGACTCAAGAACTGATGAAGGCATATTGGTTGGATATTCATGTTCAAGAAAGGCTTATAAATTCCATAATTTCAGATTAAGAAAGATTGTTGAATCTATAGATGTAAGGTTTGATGAGTCCTCATTTTTGAAGTCTAAATCTAAACAAATGGATCAACAAATACATGAAATATATGACAAACATAAGATGGATGAAGAAGAAAGTGAAACAGAAGAAACGAAGGCTGCTGATAGTGAACAATCAATTCCTACTTTGATACAGGGCACAACTCCATCCAAAAGCATGACTCCATCAAAGACTCCAAGCAAGAGAATACAAAAAAATCATCCTGAAGAACAAATAATTGGTGACTTAAATATAGGTGTTGGAACAAGAAACAAGGCTAGATTGGTTTGTAAAGGGTATGCACAAGTAGAAGGAATAGATTATGGAGAAACTTTTTCTCCTGTTGCAAGAATGGAATCCATTAGACTGATTCTAGCTTATGCAAGTTCTAAACACATTAAAATTTACCAAATGGATGTAATGTCTGCATTTTTGAATGGTGATTTAGAGGAAGAAGTATATATGGAACAACCAGATGGTTTTCAGGTACAAGAAGCAGAACAATATGTTTACAGGTTGAAAAAGGCATTATATGGGCTGAAGCAAGCACCAAGGGCTTGGTATTCCAGACTTGATAATTACTTGAGGCAGAAAGGATTCAGGAAAGGTAACACTGATAGTAATCTATATATTAAAGAAGAAAATGATAGCCTGATCATTGTTGAGATATATGTAGATGATGTAATTTTTGGTAGTGATGATAATAGGCTCAATAAACAGTTTGCTGAAAGTATGTAGATAGAGTTTGAGATGTCCATGCTAGGGGAAATGAAAATTTTCTTAGGCTTGCAATTTACTCAATCTGATAAAGGTATTTCCATTTCTTAAACCAAGTATATCAATGAAATGCTTAAGAAATTTCAGATAGAAGAGTCTAAACCAGTTGGCACTCCCATGGTTACTAGCTGTAAATTAAGTAAGTTTGATGATACTAAAGATGTTGATCAGATAGTATACAAATTTATGATTGGTAGTCTTCTTTATGCTACAGCTACAAGACCTGATGTTATGCATGTAGTTTGTTAAGTTGGCAGGTTTCAGGCTTCACCAAAAACTTCTCATTTACTTGCAGTCAAAAGAATTTTCAGATATCTTGAGGGGACAACAGAGTATGGTTTGTGGTATCCTATAGGTAATCAACTTGATTTATATGCTTTCACTGATGCTGATTGGGCAGGTTGTGTTGATAACAAGAAGAGTACTAGTGGAGTAACATTTTTTCTTGGAGGATGTCTTGTAAGTTGGTCAAGTAAAAAACAATCAGCAGTGTCTCTGTCTACTACTGAAGCATAATACATAGCAACTGTAACTTGTTGCACTTAGATTATATGGATGAAACAAATGCTGGAAGATATCCATATTCATTATGATAAACCTATACATCTTTTGTGATAATACCAGTGCAATTAGTATTTCTAAAAATCCTGTTATGCATTCAAAAACAAAGCACATTCCCATTAAATTTCATTTTCTAAGAGAGAAGGTTATGTCTAAAGTTATTAAAGTGGAATATGTTGGCACAAAGGATCATATTGAAGATGTATTTACTAAACCTTTAAGTAAAATTCAATTTGAAAGTCTCAGGGATCAGTTGGGGGTTTACCCTCTATAATTTCTTTTCATTCTCAAAGACTGCAAGGGCTTCATTATAAAATCAGTTTGCACAAGTTTATTGACTATCACTGATAGGGGGAGTTTCTACTGAAATGATATATCTTTTTAAGTGGTTTTCTTTGCTCAGGGAGAGTCATCTAGTTATGACAAGAAAAGGTTGATGAAGGAGTCTCAGTAAGAGAGGTGAGAAATATTGAGTCTGCTACAGAGGATACATTCGAAGATGAAGATGAACAGGTCCAAGAATCAGAAGGAGAAGACTCTGGCTTAGATACAAATACTCTACAGGACTAAAATAAGATAGTTCATTCATTGTGTGTTATGACAAGAAAAGGTTGATGAAGGAGTCTCAGTAAGAGAGGTGAGCAATATTGAGTTTGCTATAGAGGATACAGTGGAAGATGAAGATGAAAAGGTCCAAGAATCAGAAGGAGAAGACTCTAACTTAGATACAAATACTCTACATGACTAAAATAAGACAGTTCATCCGTTGTGCGTTTCCTTTGCCATAGATGTCAAAAGGGGGAGAAAATATTTAAAGTTTTCCATCAATGCCAAAGGGGGAGTTTGTTGGCAGTTTGTTG
Source organism: Picea mariana (assembly GCA_032191745.1). Taxonomy (NCBI): domain Eukaryota; kingdom Viridiplantae; phylum Streptophyta; class Pinopsida; order Pinales; family Pinaceae; genus Picea; species Picea mariana. Next base: position 31,605 of record JASDQU010503813.1, read on the forward strand.
GCAGGGATTACGTTTTGCACATGACTTGCTTGGATTACATTTTGCACAGGACTTTCTTGGTTTTGTCATTAATTTCAAACTTTAAAAATGCTAAAGGGACAGGCATGGATCAGTTTGCACAGGATCAGCGTGGATCAGTTTGCACAGGTGTGGATCAATTTGCACAGGCTCATCATGTCTCTCGACATACTGAAACATGAAACTACGAAGAATCCGGGAGTTTCTATTTCGGGATTTTTTGCATAGTAAGCAAAAAACCTCTTCATCACAGGAGTCTTGAAGTTTCGAAATGTGAAATGCTGAACCATGACTTAATCTGATTCGTTGATCAGAGGGAGATCATGGACCGTTGATCTGACTCCATTTCGGAGTTTCAGATACCGAGACTTGGAGGAGTCAAGAGTCGAGACTCTTTATAACAGGAGTCTCAAAGTTCTGAAATGGGAAATCACAAAATCACTTTATGGATAAGCGCCTGGTCATAACCTATGGTCACATCAATGAAGGCTTAAGGAAGGAGCTAGTGCAACCAAGCTCCATTTCGGAGTTTTGGGGATCGTGACATGGAGCGTCAAGAAAACTTCACCACAATCACAGGAATATCAAAAAGCCGAAATGCGAAACGCCGAATATTTTGGGGACTGGGACTTGGAGTGTCGAAACACTTCATCACGGAAATGCTGAAATCATGAAATGCGAAATGTTGAAATACCTTCAGATCATTTCGGATACCAGGAGTTGGAAGTGTGGAAACACTTCATCAATAGAAATGCCGAAATGCGAAATGCCAATATGCAGAAACGTCAAAATGCAAAAACGCCAAAAAATCTTTTTGTGTGTAGATTTCGGGTTTCATAACTTGAAGTGTTAAGAGTCTTCAACACAGGATTGTCGAATTGCCGAAATGTGAAATGTCGAAATGCGAAAACGCCGAAATGCGAAAACACCGATTGTGTAGATTTCGGGTTTCGTAACTTGAAGTGTCAAGAGTCTTTGAAACAGGATTGCCGAATTGCCAAAATGCAAAATGCATTTCGATTAACTTGTGGTTATGGCCAATGGACATATTGGTTAGCACGACCAAGAATATAAACTGTAAATAAGTTATTTAGTTATTGTAACTAATTCTTTGAAGGCTGAAGGTTCAATTGTATGCGCTGATGATATAGGAAGACATATAAAGTGATTGGTGCAAGAAAAGTAGAGTGCGTGAGGATTATGGGAGATATATGGCTCTGTAAAATTTGAAGAAGAAAAAAGACAAAGGAGGGAAGACACATACACAGATTGAAAAATATAAATGGTTTGGTCAAGAATGAAATGTGCAGAGAGGATTTGAATGCTTACTGTTTGACAAAAGAGTTGGTTTGCAGGTTCTTTGTGACAGAGAATGATTTCAAGGTGGTAGGGAGGAGTAAGGGGAGACTGTAAAAGTTTCCTGTACAAGTTGGTGTTTGTACATCTGGGAGTTGTAGCTTCCATTCAGTAGGTGCTAAAGAAACAGAGGTAGCAGCCTCATCTGGGTTGTAACTCAGATAAAATAAGAATGTAAAGAGGAGTTGGAGCTTGCCTTTCATTCATAAGAAGAAGAGTTTTTTCCCTTTTTGGGTTTCCTCATGAAAAATCACTGTGTTACTGTTTCATTTATGTGATTGTATATTTGTTGGTTAAATGTATTACTGCAAGTTAACTGTTAAAAGCATGATTGATTGATTATTAAGTAATTTTCTTATAAAATGAAACAAATTTTATAAAATTGATTCACTCCCCCCTCTCAGTTTACTTATTCTATACAACAAATTCACCAAGTTCTCTTGAGAGAAACACAAAGAAGGTGAACTTACCAAAGTGGTCTATGTCATGGTGTTGGATTGGGTAATAGAAATGGAAGGTGGCCCCACTTCTCAGTGCTCTTGGAAAAATCCTTGGAGCCTTACCAAGGCCTCCTCCTTCTTTTCCAAGTTCCAACTATTGTTTCATATATTCCAAAATTTAAGTGATCCTATATTCTTTCCAACTATCCAATTGGATAACCTTATCACTAAGGTGTACAAGCTATGCTCTGTGTTTGTCGCAATCCATCATGACCGATGTGAGGGAGTCTTGGAATTCATAAATTTTCTTCTTTAGCATTCACACCAATTTTCCAAAGGTGCTTCTCCATCTTTTCCATCCTCTTATTGAACATCAAGACCTTATCCTTCAAGTGTTCATTCTCTTCTAAAATTTGAGCATTGATATCTCTTAACTAGTCCAACCCACCTCTGCTTGCTTTACCAATGTTGAGGCCTACAATGTTCTCTTCAAAATTGTAGAAGTAGTCATGGTCAAGGATGCAATTGATCTAATACCATTTAATCCATAAACAAGGGACTTATATCCCACTTGATTCACCAACATGGATCCTTTGAGGAATTACCTTACCATCTCTTTTCTCAGGCTTATATAGAGAGCTTACCCTTTCAAAGGCTACTAGGTCTCTATCCTCTGGCTTATACAAGGATCTCAGATATTATTGTCCTTCTTCTTATGTGTTCTTCAAATGGTTTTATGGATTATAATATATCAACCAAATGGGCTACTAATGACTAATGTAACCTGTACAAATTAGTTACCAGTCAATGCAATAAAAATTGTGTACCCCTACTAATTGATCATGCCAATGGGGTATTCTAAGTCTATTTTTTGTGCTCAATCCAATCCTAGGTGAAATTAAGCCTTGTATTCCATATTGATCGGCAATATACTTACTTTTTTCCATCCAACAAAACTTGTCTCATAAATATAACTAGAATATCTTCCAAGAAACAGATGAGCAACTCATTTAAACAGTCACTCAATATGCCATTGTTATTGTTCTTATCATAAGTAGAATTTTCATATAGCTCTAGGGGAGAGAGAGAGCCCACATGCGATGTGTATTCTTTGTACCGAAATTGTATGGTCTATGGGCTAGGGAGAACTTCCCCTAGGATTGAGATATATAGTGTAGGAAAGTGACATTCCAACCCAGACAAGCTAAATACACTTAGGCAATGAAAATATAGTGTGGATGAGTGAGAAAAGCATTAACAACTCTTACAACCAATTTAGAAATTCCCACTTTCTTGCAATAGATTTGGAATTGAAACCATTGATCTTAGGTTCTCCATTAAATGGATGGATGTCATCATAGATTTGTTGGCCTTCAAGAGGATGAATGGGAAAATTATTTCTGAGTGTTGCTAATAGAATACCATATATAGTTCTTCATTTCCATTCAATATTATTAAAAATCATAGGAATCCACACATTATCTCTAAAGTGAAACAAATAATAAAATTATATCTCAACACCATGAATTCATACATAGAGAAAAATACAAACCATTCTAGACACAATAAACAATATGTTTACCTTGGAAACCCAAATGGGAAAACCATCATTGAATGGGGGCTCGACCTTTCATTATGGAAATCTCTAGTTACAATGAATTTTTAGCTCATTGTCCATTCTCCTTTCCTTGGTAAAAATACCCATTGAGAATGAAAATACAATAAAAAATAGGGAGTGTTGGGGGTAAGGGAATGCCAACGACCATGTCCCTTCATTTCCTATTCCTTATCATTCTCTCCTATTTTAATTTCTCTTTTCATTTAATTCTCTCATTTTTTTCCTCTCACATTTGACTCATTCAACATTTACTTGTCTTTTATGTAGTTTAAATAACCTTCATAAATTGTCAAATTGTCTTACAGTTACTGAGTTTTACCCATTCATTGGTTCAGATCCATTTTGGATCACTTATGCCCAAAAAGGACCCAATGTTTCTCCAATCATATTATTTAAATCTAATCATCCAAAGGAACTTTTGCAAAAATTTATTAAAAGAAACAAATTGCTTAAGATCTTCCCAATGGACAGTTCTAAGTCTCCTTGAATGAATTTTAACACAGAGAAATCATAAGAAAAAATACAATCTATTGTTACAAATTGAATACAAATACAAATCAAATAATTTTAGGGAGGGGAAACATAACCTCCAACATTGCTAAAACTTAAAATAAACTTTATCATCCCCAACTTTTGAGAGAACCAATCAGGGAATATTTTAAGGATCCATATTTATCTTAAAGTGTAGAAACCTTGGTGAATCTCACTAATTCTTAAAATGAAAACCATAAAATGTTTGGTGATATTTTTATAAAAATATTCAAATTTCTAAGGATTTGGTATGGTTTCTAGAAATTTTTGTGATTCTAGACTAAAATAATTTTATCCTATAAAATTTGGCCGAATCATTTTAGAAAAAAAATGGAAATTGGATAATAGTTTTTTGGAAAAAAAATGGAAAATTATCCCATTGGCGAAATTTAGCCCCTAAAATTTTTCATGGAACCAATCTTTCAAACCCATTAAAATTAACACTTCCATGTATGTAAACTATGTAAAATATAATTGTGTCCAACTTGTTATGAACATTTATAGAGAACTCTTATCTCTGAAACACTTCATGGATTTGGCCATGGGTGGGATAAACCACCCCCCCCATCTCTGATATTGATGCCTTTCATGCTCTTGTTTCCTCCATTGGAAAATATATAAAATCCTAACCTTCCCACTTTTTGAAAAAACTGGATGAAATTCCTAATGTTCCTGTGCATTCCTCAAAATCTTGTAGTATGGATTTTAAATTGGATACTCAAGGCCTTATTAGACATTTAATTGGACTTTGGCCCTCTCCAAGAGAAATGAACATCTGGGTTGATAAAATATGACATCCCTTGATCAAATGGAAAGTCTCTCATTTCTTCTATGAAAGAGGATTTTATGCCTTTCTTTTTTAGCATAAGGAAGATTGTGACCTCATCTTTAGAAATGGAAATTAATTTTTGGGATCATGAGGTATGTACCTTAATATATGTAATCTGGAATTTAACCCATAAAATGATATCCCTTATGTTTTCCTGGTTTGGGTATATTTGTCGCACCTCCCCCTTCACTGCTGAAACAAGGACATCATGCAAAATATTAGCAATACTCTAGGTAAATATATTGATAAATCTGATCCCAAATATGGAATGTCTCTGTGTTGAATTAGATATTAAGAAGATACTATTAGAATCCATTCAATTAACCATAGACAACTGGAAGCAAATCCAACATTTTGACTATGAGCAAATTCTGTTTAAATACAAAGTGGGCCACGAATATGGACACTTTGCAAAAATTTCCCCAAAAATGTTCCTCTTGAGAAAAAATCATGGGAAAAATATGAACAATGGAACCAGTGAATAAGAAAAGGTCGGTCAAAAAGACGACTGCAAACCCTATTCATTCCCAGCACATTCCCCCCTCCACCCTTGTCATGCAAACTCAATGTTTGATGGAGCAGGTCAGTATTTTGGAAAACTTCTCCCGTCAAGTTTGCCTAAAGTATTGAGGAACAATAATTCAATGAGTTTGGATGCAAATGGAAATAATTCATATCACAACCCCAATAAAAACAGGTGTGAATCTTGATCCCAAGGTGAAAATGTCTTAATTACTGAAACCTTAGTAGAACAAATCCATAATGCAGGGATCCCTCTAGAATAACAACCTTGGAAGGAAACCTAGAATCAGACCCAATCCTGGAGATTGAAATTCATTTTTCAAGTCATAAGGAAGAAATAAACCATGCTCTTCTCGATGACCTATTTCTTTCTGGGACTAGGGTTGGGCCACATCACCCCTTCCTCTTATCGACGAGGGGGGTGATGAAGGTGTTTCTCAAGAACCTAATGAATCCTAACCAATCGAGAAGGTTGGAACAAATACACAAAAATAAAAGGACAATCATTAAGGGAACCATAATAAAAAAGAATCTAAGTGGACTAAACCCTCCTAAGGGGGGGATACCAAACATTCTAAGGAATGATGAAGGTAATCTCCTGAAATTGTAGGGGAATGGGTAGTATAAATAAGGCCAAATCAATTGGGATTTTAATTAAATCGGAAAAACCTATCATTCCCTTGCTCCATAAGATGAAGATGAAGGCTAATGAGGCCATCAATCGAGGTATGAAATATTAGAAATATAGTGATGGACAAGAAATGAATTCTCATCCTCTGGGGGCCTATGTACGGTATGGAACAATGATATTCTACACTTGAATTATAGTCAACTTTCCCAACACTATTTACTAACCAGATTTACACATATCCAAACTACGGAGGTGATATCAATAGTTAATACTTATATGCATGTGGTATATCATGAAAAAAATGAGTGTTGGAATTCTCTATTGAATTTGAGTAATTCAGAGCTCTGGGATCAATGCATTATAGATGGATACGTCAACACCACTTTAATCCAAAACAAAAAAAGGGAGGAAACATTGTCTGGGACCCTTGCAGAGAAAGGATGAAGGATATTATCTCCCTATTGGATTTGGTTGATGTAAAACCCTCTAAAGGTAATTTCACTTAGCCAAATAGGAAGAAAGGCCTTGGGAATATTGCGGCTAGGCTTGATCATTTTCTAGTGAAAAGTTCATTCTTATAAGGTAACTATGCTCTTTCCTCTACTATTGTCCCTTGGATAGCTTCTAATCATAGGCCCATCTCCCTCCTTTTTTCTAAAGCTACCAATTTTGTTCCTCTTTCTTTTAATTTCAACCCTTTGTGGTTGCGTGATCATTCTATTTTTTATCTGATTTCCAAATCCTGGAGCTCCTGGGTGGTTAAATATCCTAGTCACATATGGGAACAAAATCTTACAGATACTAAGGCTGCTCTTAAGAAATGGGACAAAACATCTTCCGTGTCCATCTTCTATGTTATCAAAGAGAAAATAGAAAATTTGGAACATGTGCAAGCTAGGATGGAGTTGTAATTGGTCATCCCTGAAATTTTGACCAAGGAAGGAGAAGCTTTTCAAAAGTATCAAAAAGCACTTGAGTAGATGAAGAAAAATGGTGATTGAAATATAGAAGTCTTTGGATGCAATATAGGGATAGAATCATAACTAGGCTCATTCTAGGTTGTGAATGAATACTATCAAGGAAATCACAAATGAAAATGGAGATACCTTGACTTCATTTGATAAGATATAGACAGTACCCTATGTTCATTTTGATGATATATACATTGGAAAAGATGGAGTTGATCCATTAGATACAACCACAATGTTGGGAAATATTCCAACTCTCATATCCTAAGAAAAATACCATTATCTCTTAAGTAATCACTAAAGAAGAAGTATAGCAAGCAATTTGGCAGTAGGGTATAGAAACAAATCCTAGACCGAATGGGTTTACAATACACTTTTACAGGCTTTTTTGGAACACAATTAAACTTGACTTGATCATAATGTTACAATATGTTCACCGAACATCTATAATGGGAGTGTTGGCAGCCAATTCATTTTTTTTTTTGATTGCCCTAAAAAGCTGCCTACACCTAATTGTCTCCTAAACGACAAATCATCATCGCATTGTGCAACTAGACATTTGTTTCATTTTGCGACAATTACAATTTGGTTTCGATTCAGTTTTCACAACTGAAAGTGTGAAAACCCCTTCATCGTTATTTAGACTGTCGTCGTCTTTTATTGATTTTTCTGAAAGGCACTTGACCATTGGTTTATCACATGACTGCAAAAGATTCTTTCAAACTTATGTCCTTTGGCCTACTCTTACCTTGATTGCGCATTTGGATTTGTTTGATTAATAAGCCATTGATCATGAAGATTTACTGGTTACATTTGATTCTATAAAGGTCATGATTGATTTTGGTCTTATATGCTTTGATCCTTATTGCTATGAGCTCTTGACTTATTGATTATATGAGATTTTTGGTTGCAATGTTCTAAAAACTTCAAAATATAAAAATTTAAATGCGCAACAAATGCATTGGTAATATTCTAAGTTTGATTTGATATGAAATGACAATGGTTTGAGTTTCACAAAGGCGCATTGATTAATCTTTTGGATTTCAATTTTATAGTTTGAATCGATGTTTGGTGCATTGTTTTGTGAGTTTGATTTTACATTGAACGATCATAGTTTCAAACTATACATTGGCACGATTGGATTAACATTGGTTTAAAATGTTTGATTGATACGATGGATCATTGGTTAATGTTGGATTTCATGTTGGATTGAACTATACACTTGGCGCATGAATATAACATATGGTGTTGGTGCTACATTTGATGGATGGCACGTTGATATGGTTGTACACCGATTTGGGTTGGTCGATTAATGTGTTGATTACTGAAGGAACTGCGTTGTACCTAGTCATTAATACACTGCATGGCGGTGATAATCCCACCACCTTCGCACGCATTACATTGATTCATTCCCCTTTGAGCACTTGTAGTTGTTAAGCCCTGTTGTTTTCCTCCTGCGTTTTGTATTGTTCAAACCAAACCCTACCATGCACAGAAGCTATGGCTCCTGTCGTAAGGGCCGAGCCCAACGGGTGCCAAGCACTGTTGATGTTTGATGGCGCTTGTAGCGACTTGGAGAAATTTGGGTGGCTCCCGTTCATACAGAAATTCGATGGTTATAACCCTATCGTGGCTCGACAATTTGTGTTATCATTCGATGGCTGCTGAGCCAAAATTGGAGATGTGCAACTGGAGATTAATGAGAAATTTCTCAGCTCGACAATCAGCCTGCCTGCTACATGACAGAAGTGGTCTAAAAATTGTAAGTTGGAAGATGTCCCGTGGACATTTCTTTTCCAATCTCGAATGGTGAAACCCTGCGACAAAGGATGGCCTGCAAAAATGTTAAAATAGCGCTGGCACGACCTGCTCATGATAATCAAGCAATTCGTCACTTGCGAGGGCAGGAACGGGTTCGTTTTCTTGTTTCACTTGCGTCTATTGATGGTTTTTATGGGTTTTGAACTCAATGTACCTCACTATCTTCATAGAAGTCTGTTTAAGATGGCGAAGAGGTACAAGTGCAGCCAGGCCGATACCAGTCTTTTCCATTTGGGGTTAATTAAAATGATTATGGTCTATGAGTTAGGATTACGTCGTGACAGTTGGGGTGATTTTCTCAGTCGTAATGGTTTTGAAGAGTCCAACCCACCACAGGTTGATAAGCCAATGGTGACCAAGAGCAAGCCTACCCCTGTGCCTTACAGCGTTTTACTACCCAAACCTCTACCCGACCCACCTACGAACTTGCCCATGTCTGTGACTAAACAGGTTGAAATTGCTAAACCCGCAACCAAAAAACCTAAAGCTAAAACTAATGCTAAAGGCAAGAAAAATGCTAGGCTAATATCTCGCATGGCGAGAAATAAACCAAAACCCCCTTCCAAATCAGAGCCTATCGTGGTCAGCGAAGACTCTGATTCAAACATTGAACGTTTTCTCGCCGACGAGTATCCTTACTTAGAAGGCTTGTGTGACAAACCTCCTTACGACTTTGTCAAGAATTTACCACCTTGTCTGCGGGATGATCCTAATTTTCCTAGTATTGAACTACCTCGAGGAACCCTCGGTGAATCGTCCAAACCCCCTACTGCTCAACCTGCTGTTCCACCTTGCGATCAATGTGGGTTATGGTTGGAGAGATACTACTTGGATGTACCGATGTTGCAATCCACAATCCATGATTTGGAAAACCAAGTGGCAAATCTCACTGGTCATAACGCGAAGGTGCAACCCACGGACAAAAAGCAATGAACAACTGGTTCAATTATGTTCAAGAATGTCGAGTCAGCCACGAAAATTGTCAATTCGAAATTGGCATAGCCTCAGCAACTTCGCTGGTATAACTTTCACCCATTTATATGGCACATTTGCAAACTCTGTATACATCATCGATCTGCTCTGTTACATAAACATGCATTGCTATACATAACTTGTTTTAGTAAATTGAATTTTGGTGTTGGATTTGGTCCTGATTCTATTAGTTATAATATGGATTCGATTGTGTTAAATCTCTTGCGATTGAATGTTCTGTTGCATCTATTATAGACAAGCTGTTTTGCATTTCAAATCTTGATGACACGATTTATGCTATGATCTGAAGTGGTTATGAGACATATGGTTATCTGTTGCAATTTTATTTACATATCGCTTTGACCAGTCTGGATATGGTTTCGATTTTGTTTTAAAAAAGGTTTTTGAATTGATACAAATCGTAACAATTATCCAACTTCTAGCTAGGCAATTTGTTATGACCGGTCGACCCTGTTCTTTTGTGAATTGGAATGACAATGTATTTCGGTTACGAATGAATTTGTAAAACAAAATGATCATGTTCTATAATTGGCTCAGACCCGATTTTATGTGATTACCGCCCATCTTATGGTTATCATTGCCGTATTCGATCTTGACTATGTCATGCTCAGCAAGTGAAATCGATGGTGGTTTTTGGTCAAGAATGTTACGCATGTTTCGTTTTGATGCATATCGTAACAGCCTTTCCGAATGTGATCCCAACAGAATGAATCTTGTGCTTAATTTCTACAGCCTGTTGATTGAAACGACATGAAATATTGCTACAGATGTGACATATATTTGGTGTTCAAATGATATCGATTATAATTAGGTTGTGGCAAATCTTATTTGATATGGTTACTATCATGTTCGATTATGGTTGTATTAAGTACGATTACATCGTATCTCATTTGATTCGATTCACTGTTTAAATTCATTTAATCCAAAACAGGTCTGTCAAGGTTTGATCATGTTTTGTGGTAACTAAAAACAGAGCATTATCCACTCTGTTTCAATTGCATTTATTTCAATTACATTTAATTTAAATGATAGTTTCATTTGAATTATTAGTAATTCGTTTTGATAATGAAAATGAAATTAAATTCGATTTGATTTTATTTGATTATATCTGGTCCTGTTTGCTATTCTTGACTAGCTACAGAATCAGATGATTCTGTAGTTAAGTCTATGGAGTCAATTTTTTATTGTTTTCTTAATAAAATATTCTTCTGATTTGATCTTTGTGTTCTATTGCAGGCAAATTTGAATTGGCAGTAGATATCATGAGCAGTTAGGGGATGATCTACAGATTTTACTTGCATTTTATTTCCTTAGTTTAGGTGATTTTGGGATTTTCCCCAGATTATGTAAAACAATTTGCTATTATTCACAAGGATGTTTTACCTTGTGAGAAACCTATATAAACCTATGGTTTTTGTAATAATGTTCATCCTCAGTTGTGGGAGAACAAGGATATGTAATTCTGACACAGACTGGAGAAGAATTGATGTTTTTTCATAGCTTTTGCTTTTCAATATATCAATATTGTGTTTCATGTTTTGTATATCACTTTGTTTATGGTTTAGTATTACTTTTGCTATCTAAATCAAATGCAAATGATATAATTTTATTACTGTGATCCATATCTTGTTTCTTCCAAATAGATGAAAGACATAACAGTTGTTGGTTCATTTTGTGAATGATAGCTTTGTCTTATTCATAGATTGAATTGTTACATATAAGTTTTCTGCATAATAGGTTTCCCTTATTGCAGGAATTTATAATCATAAGATTGTTATGATTTTCTTTTATGTCTTGTTTGTCCTGTAACATACTTCAAGAAGCAGCATAGCTGATCGTTTACGAGAAGCTTAAGGACTAAATGGTGTGAATTTCTTCCGCCAACCAGCTTAGAAGCAATCATACACAGGGTAGACTTGGAGCGTTTCCAGGTCAACTAGTACATTATTTACTGTTTATATCAAGTAGTTTAATATAGATGATAGTTTAATTAGATTTATATTATATTGTTTGATTTCAGTAATATATATTAGATTGTTTAATTTCAGTAGTTTTTTTTTTATTTCTTTTTCATAAAATACAAAAAATAAAAAAAGAGATCCTTGGGTGTCTTAGGGCAGAAAATATACATGAGTTTTGCATGTTTTAATTAAATTTGTAGATTGTTCATAGTGTACATTTGTGAATAAGAAATATTATAGCTGATAATTAGATAGTTGATTTGAGTTATTATAAAAGTAATTTATAGTTTGTAGATAGAATAGTTAGAATATTGTGCATTTAGTATATTAGTTCCTTTTCTTTGTTTTATTAGTTTCTAGTTTCCTTTATTTTAGTTAGTTTCTTGTATTTAGTTATAGTTTAGTTTGTTTATTAGTTTAGTTAAATTACTTAGCTCAGATCAATTCTCTCTTTGGTTTTCTTAGAATACCTTAGAGCGGCCAACAGAGCCGTTAAACTCATTAGGGTGGTCCATTCCAAACGACTTGGGTTATTTAGACAACCCCGGACCGGTTCCACTCTCCCAGTTGACGGATGGACAGTTTCGCCCGTCAACAGGGAGGTGACACTAATTCATCCTTTCTCATTCTCATTCCCAAGGAATTTAATCGATATACCTTTGCTAGATTTCATCCCATTTCACTGTGTAATGTATATTACAAGATTATGACCAAAATTTTAGCAAACATATTAAAGAATCTCCAGCCCAAGATCATATCAAAAAATCAAGGTGGATTCATGGAAAAGTGCCAAATTGTGGACAACATAATCATGGTCTAAAAAGAGATCTGCTCTAGCATACTCTGGGGAGATAAAGGTATGATTATTAAAATAGATATGGCTAATTCCTTTGATATATTTGACCACTCCTTTCACTTTGATGTCCTGCATAAGTTTGGATTTTGTCTTGCGTTCTTCTAGTGGATTTTAACTTGTATTTGCATTTCTTGGATAGCCCCTTTGCTTAATTCAAGACCATATGGATTCTTCAAATCTTATCATGGGCTATAGAAAGGTTTTCCTCTATCCCCTCTCCTCGACATCATAATGTTTGAGGCCTTGAGTAGGAATAATAAATTTTAGTGTAGAAGTGGAGATCTTCCAAGAATTAAATTGGTTCAGGGGGTGAAGAGCATTAATCACTCCCAATTTGTGGATGATACCCTTTTTCTTTTAGGATCTTCATCGATTATAGAAACTAGATTCAAGGAAACTTTGAATATGTTTCTTAGGGCTTCAAGGGGGATGGTTAATAATATCAAAATCCAAATTTATGCCTATAATGTTAGTACATGTATGCCACTTGTAATTTCTATAATCCTTATGTTTTCCTTTCAATAAGATTTTTTCTCTTTTAGATATCTTGGAATACCTATTATCTTGAAATCCTATAACTCTCGTTCTTGGCACCAAGTACTTGCTAAAGTGAAAACCAAATTGAAACAATGGGGTCTCAAAGATTAAATCCAGTAAGTAGGCTAGTTCTCATGAAGGTAGTTCTTTCAGCAATCCCCATTTTTCAGTTTTCTACTATGTTAGCTCTGACAAGTATCAAGATGAATTTATCCCAAGATTTAAGGAGATTTCTTTGGAAAGGGAGAAAATAAAACTCTAAAAGTTATCATTTGGTTAATTGGTCAATTGTTTGGGAACCAAAAACTCATGGAGGACTTCATATCAATGATATGACATTAATGAATCTAGTAATGGGAGAAAAAATTCTCTGGAGACTTATAATAGGAAAGTATGATTGGTGGAAAAATGTATTATACAAAAAACACCTTTCAGGAGAAAGAAAATGATTCCTTGATAAAATTACCCAAGGGAGAGGTGGGTATCCTATTTGGAATCTTATTAAATCATCCATTCCTATGATTAGGGAACAATTGACATGTATACTACGAAATGGGAAATACATCAATCTATGGCAGGATAGTATCATGGGTCATAGACCATTAGTAGACTTACATGATCTTAATTCACTAAATGAATGGCTAGATATTTAGGGTAAGAAATCCCTTTTCAATATTTCTTCAGGGGACAACTCTTCTAAAATATGGAGAGGATGGAACTTTGGGTCTCCTCCCTTTCATCTGATTCCTTTGGCGACCTCTCTCGAATGGAAGTTGCAAGGTTGTGTTTCTAAACATTTAGCATAGTTAGATTGTCGAGGGTGGTGCCTTACTAACTATTCTATGAAGCAAGGTTATTGTATTCATCTCTCTCGTTCCCCACTTTCTCCTAAAGCACCTCTTTGGAACAAAATTTGGAATAAAAATAACCTACCTAAAATCAATATTTTTTGTTGGAAATTAGCCCATGACAAAATTTTAACATCTGAAAATATTTAAAAGAGAGGAATTCAAGGCCCTTATCGATGTTCTCTTTGTCTCTCTAGTTTGGGATCCCCTCATCATTTATTTATGGAGTTCCACTTTACTTTGGAGGTTTGGACAATAGCAGTCAATATATTTTTGCATCACCTCAAGAATCCAACCTCATTGAAGCAACTATTCGAGTCATTGTATTCTCACTATTTAGGGTTCTTCTACTGCAAGCCTCTCTTTAAAAAATATTGGATAGCTTTGGACAAATTTGCATGTTGGAAAGTGTGGCTACAAAGAAACAATTTTTTTTTTCATCAAATTCAAACCCTCCCATAGATGGTTGCAATCAAAGCTAAGATATTTTTTTTAGAACATTTTTTTTCTAAATCATTTAAACTCCCTCTTGATCAAGCTTTAGATAATGAATAAAAAAATGGCTTGGGAAATTCAATATTATACCCTCTTATTCTCTTCCTCAAATGCAATCCCAAACATGCTGGAAAATTCAATTAACTTCACAATAATTTCTCTAGTGGAGACAAAGGGTACAATTATAATGAAAGCGTATAATGAAGGGTTCTAGCTGACCTACTAATGTAACACTAGAAATGTAATATTTCAATATCTAGAGCTTAATAATGGGTTTTATACTTAACATGGGGATTTATCTAGGGATTAACATGGCCCTCCCATTAAAAAAAGTGTTGTACTCGACACTTGACTAACTCTGGGTTTTTCTGCATGAAGAACTCATCTTCCCATGTCACCTCGTCCACTGGTAGGTTCTTCCATTTGATGAGGTACCTAGTAATTGCTCAATTTTGAAGCTGCTTAATCCTTGTTTCAAGGATTGTTTTTGGTTCTAGTATGATTTTCCATTCTTCATTAATATCCAGTAAAAAAATTTGGACTGGGATCTTGTCATTGGTTACCTTCTTTAAGAAAGAAACATGAAATACTGGATGTACATGTGAAGATGGAGGCAACTCCAATTTATAAGCCATACTTCCAATCCTTTACAACACCTTATAGGGGCCATAATATTTGGTTGCTAATTTATTATCCTTATTTTTTTGTTTGAGGGACATATGTTTATATGTTTGTAGCCTAAAATATACCCAATCCCCCACTTCAAATTCCCTTTCATTGCAATGCTGATATGCTTGTTGTTCCATCCTATTTTGTTCCATAACCAACTTGTCCTTCAAAAGTTTGAGAACCTCTTGTTGGTGCCCTATGTGGTCCTCCACTACTTGAACCTTTTCAGTCCCTTTCAAGGGTGATGTGATGGATGGAGGATGATATCCATAAAGTGGCAAAAATGGGAATATTTTTGATGAAGTATGGAAGGTTGTGCTATACCACTATTCTTCCAAGGGAAACCACTTGACCCATTGTGCTTGTTTATCAAATGCAAACCAATGAAGATATCCTTCTCGAAATTTATTCACAATCTCAGTTTTCCCATCGGATTGAGGATGGTAGCATGAGTTGTGAGCCATTTGAGTACACAAACAAGAAAATAATTTAGTCCAAAAATTTCGAGTGAAAATTGGATGTCTATCACTTATAATAATCTTGGGGGCTCCATGTAGATTTTGAATTGTTTCCATGAATGTTGTGGTTATTGTACTTTCTTTAAAAGGATGAGAATGAGAGAAAAAATGGGAATACTTTGTCAGTCAATCCACTACTACCATGATGACAGTATTTTCTTCAGATTTCGGTAAATCTGTAGTAAAATCGATTGAAACTTCTTCCCAACATTGAATTGGTATAACTAATGGTTGTAGGAGACCTGACATCTTAATTGTCTCTCCCTTATTCTGTTGGCAGACCACACATTCAGACATAAAATTTTGAACATTAGTTTTAAGACCTTCCCAGAAAAAATTCTTCTTGATATTGTGGTAAGTTTTCAAGAATCTCGAATGTTCTCCTATAGGAGAAGTGTGCAATTCTAGAAGGACCTTCTGTTTGATTTGGGAATTTTTACATATATATAGGTGATCATGATACCATAGAAAATCATTCTTCCATATAAATTATCTAATGAACTGGGGTCCTCTTGTAGTTGTTGAATGAACCTGCATACCTCTTGATCTTGCTTCCATTATATCCTTTCTTATTCCACCCAATTATATTGCGGAATAAAAATAACACATAGTGAACCCTCTATTTCTTCTTCTTTCATTGAAAGTGCATCTACCATAATATTGTGTTTTCCTTTTTTGTATATAATTTCAAAGTCATAACCTAGCATCGTTGTAACCCATTTTTGTTTCTCTTCTAAAGATAATTGTTTTCCAAGAAGTAATTCAAACTATCATGATATTTTTTTACTTCGAAGTGCCTTCCTATTAGGTATGGGTGTCATTTCCTAACTGCATGTAGTATGGACAACATTTAGTTTTCATAAATGGGTTTAAGTAAGTTTTTTCCTTTAAGTTGGATGATTTCAAAGGCAAGGGGCCTTTGTTCTTGCATTAAAACTACACCAATTCCATATCCTGAGACATCACACTCCATAATAATTTTTTTTGTGAATTCGGGTGTGGCTAGAACAAGAGTTGTACACATAGCCTCCTTAAGTTTTTCAAAAGATTTGGTTTCTTCTTGAGTCCAAGAAAATGCTTCCTTCTTTAATAATGTTGTTAGAGGTGATTTTACTTGACCGCAGTGCTTGACAAAATTGTGCTAATAGCCTATCAATCCTAAGAATCCTCTAAGTTTCTTCAAGGCTTTGGGAATTGGCCATTACCTCATAGCTTTAATTTATTAGGGTCCACTTTTACACCTTCATGAGATACAATATGACCCAAATATTCCACTTTGAACTCTAAAGGAACACTTGGAAGGATTTGCATAAAGTTATTTCTCTGCATAAAGTTGTTTCTCTTCCAATAGTTGTAATACTCTAACATGTTGTACATACTCTTCTCAAGATTTTTTGTACATTAGTATGTCATTAAAAAAATACCAACACAAATTTTCTAAGGAAGGGTTTGAAATTAGAATTCATCAACCTTTTAAATGTTGAAGGAGCATTAGTAAGTCCAAATGTCATAACCAAAAACTCATATTGACCTTCATGTATTCTAAAGGTTGTCAACTTAGTAAAGAATAATGCACCATGAAATTCATTTAACAATTCATCAATGAAAGGAATAAGAAATTTATCTTTGATGGTCATTTCGTGGAGTTTCCTATAATCTAGACACATATGCCAAGGGATTTTGTGGAACTCGCACCACTTTCCAGTGTCCTTCTTCGACTTCCCATTACCCTTCTTTGCTAGTGGCTTGGGTTGGTTATCCTGGGGATGGCCATTCTTTCTCTGTCCTTTGGATTGGGAGTTAGGGCCACCCTTACCATACTTTGGTTTTTGTGGATTTTCAGACCTGAACTCGTGCTTGTTTTGCTGCTTAAATTTCTTCTTGATTTTGACAACATACCAATAAGCGACTCCCAATGATGAGATGTCTAGAAACTCCATTTTGGTTTGGATTTACCTATGTAGAGCCCCATGATATTTTAGGACCAGATGTCGCTTGGAGCCTTTGATACCCAACTTGGTGTCCAAGGTATGGAAGGTATTTTTGAACTCTGGCACCGTTTGGCCCCTCTCTTGGTGCAGTGTGGTCCATCTCGTGTACTGGTCAATATAAATTTCCAAAAGGGTAATATTGTTCCTTCAGGGCATCAACAAAAGCCGCCCAAGTGGGTCCTAGCCAAAAAATTTCATACTCTTCCTCAACATGTTGCTCAAATAAGTCTCCCACCAATATTTGACATGGGGAAGGGTATTAAAGAGTACGAAGGTGATGTTTTCATTGTTGGAAAATTTTTGGACAGAGAAATAACCCTCAAGTAGACTTAACCATTTTTTCAAAGCATTGTTGTCTATATGGCTTTCAAATAAAGGAATATCAAATTTAACTTGTACCTTGAAGGGTGTCACAGCTCAGAAGTGAATTCTAGTGGAATATGTTTTTTTTGTTGTCAAAAGCCATCGAAGGATCTAGGAGACATTATCTATAATCTCATTCCTCTTTCGTGCGAGGGATTCCTCGAGAAACAATTTGAAAGGATATCCTACCCCATTGTCCCTCTTTCCTTCCACCATGGGAGGTTTATTGGGCATGTGAGAGTGACTGTATTCAAGAGAAACAAGATCAAGACCCAACTCTCTATACCCTGACCTCGTTGGGGACATGCACTAAGAACAACAAGGAGCATACTACTTTGATACCACTGAACTAGATTATTTTGAGAACAATATGAAGGCATAAATATAACAAAGATACAACAAGGAAATACATAGAGATATGGAACGAAACACATTAATACAGTGAAAATCAAATTCTATCAATGACTGTCTGAAAATACAAAGGACTGTAAAATGAAAAAGAACACAAGCTAGCTAGAATGGTGGTATCTTATATTTGAGAAGAGATGTGTCGACTACAATCATTGCAAGAAGTTGATTACAATGAGGCTCCAAAGGCCTTTTTAACATAAATCATAATTGATAAAACCCTAAAAATTCAAAACCATAACCCCAGGAGATGAAAAGCCAAAATGTTTGTGGGCCCCGATGGGAGTAGTTGATACATTCTACTCAATCCCTACCTTTGGCTACCGTGTGGGTGCCAGTGTGCCTAGAAAATGTTGTTTAAGGCCTCAAAATAGCCCCAAAAGTTCAGGACCCAAATAAGTGTAGAAAAAATGGCAAAATGGAAAAATGTTCTTCAAGCCAGTGGAATAGTTGGGTGGCCACCAATGTCCACCTGGACCATTCCTCCCCCCTTAGGAAGAAATGGTATTCATTGCATCAATTTATTCTATCATATGGGGAAACTTTTGTTGAATCTGACTCATGTTGAGTTACTTGCCCTGATGAAGAAACTGCCCCACTTTGACGAACCAATAGAGTTGGATGGTATGCTAGCGAGTTTCCTTTCACTTGGTGTCCCTGATCTAATCAAATTTATCCTATTCAATGTAGTCAGGATTGAGTTTTGTAGGGGAAACTACTTGGTCGCATCCTAAGTGTCTAGGAGAGGTGGAAAATATGGTCGAAGTAATTCCACATTAAATACCAGGTGCAAGCCAAGGAAAGGATGAATACTTAATTCAAAAGCATTCTCACCCATAGCCTTGGTGATGGTGTAAGGCCCATATCAGAGTGGGAATACATTTTGATGGGGTCCTATGAGGCCCTCTTTCTCCAAGTCCAACCACACCTTATCTCCCATCTAAAACTTGTGTGGTACTCGATGTTGATCATGGCACTGCTTGTACCTGGCATTGGCTTTATGCACAATATCATGAACTTGTTGTTGGATGTGCTAGATCCGATCAAAAAATTTGGCTTCCTGATTAGCCTCGGCATGAGCATGGAAGGAATCTTCCTATGAAACTACAATGGGCAGAGCTATGTAAATGGGGGCCAATGGTCGAAACCCCATGCACACCTGAAAAGGGATGTGGCCAATAGATCTGTGGAGGGACCTATTGTAGCTATGTTGAACATAAGGAAGTATTTCATCCCATGTGCATGGATGTTTGGAATTGTATATCCTTCGGATATGGACAATCATCCTATTGAATACCTTTGTTTTTCCATCAGTCGGTGGGTGGAAGGAAGTCGGCTTGGTTAGCTTTGTGTCCATCATCGACCATAGGCTAGACTAAAAATTACTTAGGATCGTATTGTCTTGATTGGAGAAAATAGTTTGTGGAAGCCCAAAATGAACCCAAACATGTGTAAAGAAGAGCTTGGCGGTGGCTGTTGAGTCTCAAAATGGTCCTTATTTTCACTCCATTAATTCACTAAAACCTTCACAATTACTTCCATTTCACCTTCATATCACCTCCACATCATTACATTTACCTCATTATTGGGTTAAAACTATGCTTTTCCAAAGTTTATCAATTCTTAACATTTTTAAGTGAATT
>JASDQU010503813.1:62228-72308 GCA_032191745.1 Picea mariana
TTAATACAAAATTAAAACCAAAAAAAAAAAAAAAACTTAAAATTACCAAAATAAAATGTTAAAAACTTACAAAAATAAAAATAAAATTTTAAATTTTATATAAAGTTAAAACGTTTCAAGATATTTTTTATTATTGTTTTTTACAAAAACAAATACATATTTTTTTAAAACTATTGTTTTCCAGTGAATATTTTAATTTTTTTTAGGTTTTTTTTCCACCTTTTTTTAATGTTTTTTTTTCAAATTTGGGTTTTGAATATATATTTTTAAATGTATTGTTTTCATGAAATTATATATTATATTGTGTTTGGAATGATAAACTAAGATTTAAAAAGAAAGCATTTAAGGGTTGATTTTATGATTTTGTTTACAGTAATGATGATTTCTTTTACGACTTTAAAAAATATGTCATTTTAATACCCCAATTTTAGAATGGGTGCTATCGGTAGTAGTACTTTTCATTTTGATGGTTGATTTTGAGGTTTTTGTTTTAATGGCACCAATTGCTAAAAAGAAGATTTCAAATTATTCTTAATTTTGATGTTTTGAAAAAAACATTTTCCTTTATGTAACATCATTTTTTTATTTAGGTGTTAATTTTAAGGTTTTTTTGACACTGTTAGAAAAAATTGTGCTACCGGTAGCACCACTTTTTGATTTGGGGGTTTATTTTCATGTTTGTTATGCAAAAATATGGGGTTTTTGGGCCAGAGTTCTCATTTTGAGGTCACGGTTCTTGTTAAGTCAATAACTTTGTTAAAAGTCCAGCCATAGGAACTGAAGGATCTTGAATAAGGGGATCACCTCTTCCACTCACAGATGTGGGTGAAGGGGACCCCACTCGATTTAATGTTTGATAGTGTTAGCCAAGAGAAATTTATCTCAGAGGTTGTCAAGAGGTTGAACCTAAAAACGACGTCGCATCCTCAACCATACACCATCGGCTAGCTCAGCCAAGGGTGGGACATTCGCGTCAGCCAACAATATTTCTTGCACTACGACATCAAACCCTTCAAAGACGAGGTATTGTGTGATGTTTCCCCCCTTGAAGTTTGTGATATTTTTTTAGGACAACCATATATCTGTAAGCATTGTGCATTTTATGAATATATACCCTGTAGTGTCATTATTACTTTGGGAGATCAACTCTATAGGGTATTAGAGGCAGTCCCAAAGGATGCAGTCTCTTTGATCTTCACGAAGTAGTGCAGAAATGTGGTCTCTTAGACCAAGAGGGTTTTCCTCTTTATGGTTCGATCAGAAAGGGAATGGAAGTCACTACAACCTGTTATAACCCTATATTTCATAGGATCAGATGGTGATTGAAATTTCTTCCTTCGGTGATTTTATGTGGTAAATGATATTCCATTCTACAAATAATTTCCCAAAGGAAAAAGGAAAAGAAAACATAAGAAGGGGTTTGCATTTCAAAATATGCCCTAAGTTAATCAAATTTGGTTAATTTAGCGTTGGAAAATAAAGTTAGAGTCTAAAATGGAAAAAAGCAAGCTTAGCACTACCCAACGCATAATTTTTATCATAAGGTTGCAATTGGACAAGAATTTTTCTCTTGTAGTGCCTAACTCCTACACTAGTCTCCATTGGTGACATCCCCATCACCCATATCAACAATCCTCAACACATTTTGGACCCCCCCTCGACCATTCTGCCTTTAACTGTGGGGGGAAGAGTGTTCTAAAAAGTTGTTTTCTCCCACCTAATGTGGCGCCTCCACGTTATTTCAGACCCCCCCCCCCCACCCTCTCAAATCTACTTACCACCTACCCCCCCTCCGAAATCCTACCAAACCACCACCTGATACCTCTCACTATGCATCACCTCTCGCCTATAATTCCCCTCTCATCACATGCCACATGTCCCTTAATTCTCGATAGAGTCCACCTCTCTGTCTATCCCTATCGCTTGCACTCTCGCATCTACTCATCCCATCTCCACTGGACACTTTCCCCCCCATCATCCTATTCATAGCCAATCACACTTTCCCATGACCATTTGACCGACCACTGCACCATAACGATCCTGCGCTAAGATAAGCTATCACCACTATCACTCACCATTCACTGTAAGTTTCCCCCCCCGGAAAATTTACTCGAAGAGACAAATGGAAAAGTTTAAGGAACAATAAACAGAGTCTGTGAAGACAGTTTTGACCTCGTTCCAGATGTTAAAGGCATCAAGACACCTAGCAGCTGAAGATCAACAGCTAAGCAGAAGTTAAGGACATATCGTCAACAATCTCCATCAAATCAGCATACAGTTCCAGGATCAAAACATAATTCATCTACAAGCTCCAGCATCAGAGTCACTTGACAGTTTTTTCATAGTGATTGCATCTAAAGTTTATTTTTAGTCAATCAAATCAAACACTTGAAATCTGAATCAATCTTAAAATATTTCTATATTTTTGTACTTAGAAATACAATTAGTTTAGATTTTCTTAAAATAAATCTTGATTAGTTATGACAAGATATTTTGTAAATAACTTATAAATACTTCCCATTTCGAAGTATCATGGGTTGGGACATGTTTGTAGGATAGGATCAATATTGTAAGGAAGCCCACAGAAACACCATTGATCAGATTTTCAGTTATACAACGCAACATTGTAGGATTCTTGTGTCAGAGTGTTGGTGATGTCTTTCTCCCTTTGTAAAATGTTTTCTTATGCCCTGTAATCATTTAATGTATTCCCAATTCCAATCATTAAAAGAAAGTGAAAAGAACAGAATTTATTTTATATACTCTGTCTCTGATTTTTTAATGATTTGTATGTTTTCATCTGAAACTGAATGAAGGAATTCTTAATTGCTCCTCTGCTTAGTGGATTTCCCCCTCTTTTCCCTCTTATTCATTTCATTTAATCTTAATAGATCCAACAGTTTTACTACCCTTCCCTACAATATTATCTTTTTAACCTTGTTTTAATCAATCCTAAATTGTGACTCCATTTCCCAATGGCCCTCCCTTGTTGTTCCAACCAACAATCTAAAAGAAACAAACCCTGCATTATCATAACTAGCCTAAAATTCATAGCAAACAAAGATAAATCTTATAGAGAGATCCCTCTCTAAGTTTAGGAGGGCTAGATCCTAAGCTCCAAAGTGGTTTTGTGGTTACCTCTGTCAACTTCTTCTTCAACCTGAGAAATTACAGAGTGATAACATAGTGGCGACCATACTAGGGAACTGAAAATTTCATGTTCCTCAGAGAAGTGTATCAAGTTCCAGATATGATTACTGATGGTGGACAGTGATCAAACACAAGAAGGTTGAATCATTTACCTGGAGACTCCAATCAACTCCAAATCAAAGACTCCATTGGAGGAAAAACCTGAAACATGACAAGACAATATGAAAAAATCAGGTATTCAAGTTGGAATTTTATCCAAGACATAATAGGCTTTATTTTTAATTATTTTTTCTCTTTTCCTGATCTTGGTTAAGACCTTATTGTTGATACTTATGATAATCATATTCAACCTGATGAGCCTCAAAATATTAGGCTTGATCCTATAGTTCTTGTATGTACTCCTACATATGTTAAAGTCCTAGACAGATACAAGCCTCTCATCTTACCTCCAATACTCCATGGTTTCCCTAGAAATTATCACAAATATCTTCCCAGGTTTGATGGAGAATATGGTAGCATCACTGTTGAAAAACACATTCAGGGTTTTGAACATTTTCTTGACCTTTTCGAGGTTGAATAAGATGATGTTTGTATTAGGATTTTTTCTCTATCTTTGCAAGGTAAAGCTAAAGAGTGGTTCAAAAATTTGCCAACCGCAAGCATTGGTGATTTCCATCAGTTTGAGAAAGTTTTCCTTGATAAATGGATGATCAAGAGGAATATTTTTCTCATTTTAGAAGAATATGATCATTTGAAAAGACAGCCAGGGGAAACGGTGCGACACTTTTCAGCCATATTCAATCAAGTTTACCATTCAATGCCTACTAATATAAAACCTCCTCCTATTTTAGTTCTCTTACACTACCCAGATGCCTTTGATCCAGAGATGGCATTTCAATTGAGAGAAAGGAACACTACAACACTCAAGGAAATGCATGATAGTGCAATAAGTGTGGAAGCTAATTTTCTGATCAAAAGGTCAAAGTTGAAGGGAGAAGAAAAAAAGAACATAGAAAAGAAGCATCTAACATCTTCAGAAGTGAAACTAGACATTCTCACAAGCACAATGAAAGAGATGATGCAAAAGGTTATCATGAGAGATGAACTTGTTGTTTGAAAACACCATGTTCCACTAGTTTCATAAAAATAAAGGGTCATTTTGACTAATCATTTTGTTGCTTATCCTTGGTATCATAGATCAGAAAAGGATTATTTTATGTATTCAATTCATGCCATGGACAAAGATGAAACTCAAAATTAGCTTGTGGAGGAGCAATCAGTTGACCTAATGCGTATGATTGATGACTTCTCTTATATGGATGATCTACCCAAGTATGATCAATATGATGATGACTACATCAAGGTTGACTCTTCAAAGCAACTAACAACATGTTTTTTGGAGGAAGAATCTCAATTACAACAATTTAAATATAACAATCAGCCCATGCATAGAAATCATGACAACAATGAGAAAAATGCATAAAATTTCAAAGTAAGTGAAAAGTATTTTCCCTTATGTTTCTCTTCATTCCAATTTCTGAGAAAAATCTATAAACAAGTAGACAATCAAGTTTTCAATAGTAGGAATGAAGAATTTTCTGATGAGCCAGTTGAAGATGTCATTTGTGATATGGAAGTTGTTCTAGCTCTAGAATTATAGCCCCTGAGTTATATTGATTTTCAAACCACAGATGAATTGCTGCAGCATAATTTTGTACCATTAAGTTTTGGTTGATTTCAGTTTTTGAAGAAAAATGTTGCTAATATATTTGAAGCAAGGACTGGTAAGCCTATGGAAAATTCTAAGGTTTCATTGGAACCAATGTAAAAGTCTTCTTAGTTTCTCCAGGATCCAATAGCTAATGTTTTGGATGATCTGTGTAGTCAAAGTCCTATTTCATTAGCTAGATATGAGCTGAAAGGCAGTTATGATAAAAACTTGATCAAGATACTAGCTTCACTAACTTGTTCAGCAGGAGTCTCATTACAAAACTCTTCTGAAAGTTTGCAGTTAAATCAGAAGTTGTATGATGATGTAGATAACATATGTGCAATACCTAATTATGACCTTGAATTTGTTGAATGCTTTGAAATCCAAGAAATAGGTCATGTTTATCATGATCCCATAGCTGTCTATATGGAGGATTTTTTCCCTTTAGAATTCCAATCGATTTCCACTGCATATTTTATTTTTCATGGTTCCAAAGCTCTATGTTGTGAAGAACAAACTGGCAATCAGTTTCTAGTTCCCTTACAAGCTCTAGTTCTGGGTTTTATTAAAAACAATGAAAGAGCAGAGTTATTTTGTCGGATTGGCTTCATTGGAATTTTTCCATTACCTAATTGAGCAGTAATTTCAACAGATTAGGGTAGGAGTGTGTGAATAAGCTCAACTTGGCGAGAATTCCTTTCAACAATTTTTCAATTTTATTTTCATTTTGGTTTCAGTTTTCATTTTTAGAGTACAGTTCATATTTCAAAGTGAATTTGATTCAGTTAAGGTTTGGAGAAAATGATCAATTGATTTTCAGTCACAGAGGTTTCATGACGGAGCAAGTTGCAGGATTTTGGGATCAGCCCAATGAACAAGGATACTTAATCTACGGTGTTCTTGGCACCTCACAAGGAGAGCACCATCCCCAAGTGGAGCCACTGTTATAACTTTATATTTCATAGGATCATATGGTGATTGAAATTTATTCATTCAGTGATTTTATGTGTTAAATGATATTCCATTCTACAAATAATTTCCCAAAGGAAAAAGGAAAACAAAACATAAGCAAGGGTTCATTTCAAAATACGTTGTAAGTTAATAAAAATTGGTTAATTTAGCATTGGAAAATAAAGTTAGAGGCTAAAACGACAAAAAGAGAGCTTAGTGCTACCCATCAGAGAATATTTATCCTAAGGTTGCAATCGAACAAGACTTGTTTTCTTGTAGTTCCTAACTCCCACGCTAGTCTCCATCAACGACATCCCCATCACTCATATCGACGGTCCTCAATGCATTTCAGACTTCCCCCCCACCAGACCTTTTTGTCTTTAATGGTTGGGGGGGGTGTCCGAAAATTTGTTTTCTCCCACCTAACATGGTGCTTCTACATTATTTTAGACTCCCCTCTCAAATCTACTTACCACCTACCCTCCCCCTCTAGAATCCTGCCAAACCACCACTCGATACCTCTCACTACGCGTCACCTCCTGCTTATAATTTCCCTCTCATCACACGCCACATGTCCCCTCTTTCACGATATCATCCACCTCTATGCTTATCCCTATCGCTTACACTCCTGCATGTACTCATCCCATATCATATCCAATAACACTTTCCCATGACTGTTTGACCGACCACTTCCCCATAACGAGCCCGCACTTAGCTAAGCTATCACCACTATCACTCACCTTTCATAGTATGTTTTCTCCCCGACAAATTTACTCGAAGAGATAGATGGAAAAGTTTAAGGAACAATAAACAGAGTCTATGAAGACATTTTCAACCTCGTTCCAGATTTCAAAGTCATCAAGACACCTAGCAGTTGATTATCAGAATCTAAGCAAAAGTCAAGGACAAATCATCAACAACCTCCATCAAATCAGCATGCAGTTCCAAGATCCAAACAAAATTCATCTACATGGTCCAACATTCGAGTCACTTGACAGTTATTTTATATTGCATCTAAAGTTTATTTTTATTCAATCAAATCAAGCACCTGAAATCCAAATCAATCTTAAAAGATTCCTATATTTGTGTACCTAGAAATACAATTAGTTTAGATTTTCTTAAAATAAATCATGATCATTAATGACAGGATCTTTTGTAAATAAATATAAATACTTCCAATTTCGAAGTATTATGGGTTGGGACTTGTTCATAGGATAGGATAAATATTGTAAGGTAGCCCACATAAACACCATTGATCATATTTTTAGTTATACAGTGCACCATTGCAGGATTCTTGTGTCAGAGTGTTGGTTATTTCTTTCTCCCTTTGTCAATTTTTTTCTTATGCTTTGTAATCA
The DNA here is from genome assembly GCA_032191745.1 of Picea mariana. Taxonomy (NCBI): domain Eukaryota; kingdom Viridiplantae; phylum Streptophyta; class Pinopsida; order Pinales; family Pinaceae; genus Picea; species Picea mariana. The sequence goes on from JASDQU010503813.1 coordinate 69,399, forward strand.
TTTCATGTATTCCCAACTCCAATCATTAAAAGAAAGTCAAAAGAACAAAATTTATTTTATATACTCTGTCTCTAGTTTTTTAATGATCTGTATGTTTTCATCTGAAACTGAATGAACAAATTCTTAATTGCTCCTCTGCTTAGTGTATTTTCCCCTCTTTCCCCTCTTATTCATTTCATTTAATCTGAATAGATACAACAATTTTACTACCCTTCCATACAATATTAGCTTGTTAACCTTGTTTTTATCAATCTTGAATTGTGATTCCATTGCCTAATGGCCCTCCCTTGTTGTTCCAACCAACAATCTAAAAAAACCAAAACCTGCACTATCATAACTAGCGTAAAATTCCCAGCAAACAAAGATAAATATTATAGAGAGATCCCTCTCTGAGTTTAGGAGGGATAGATCCTAACCTCCAAAGTGGTTTTGTGGTTACCTCTGTCAAATTCTTCTTCAGTCTGATAAATTACAGAGTGATAAAACAACCAACGAAATGTTATTCACGGGGTATCTCTACACAACGACGATAGGTGGAAAAGATAGTATATGAATACAAATACATATTCACCTCACCTACTGGGGTTCCTGTAAATCACTCAATTGATTTGACACCTAGTGATCCTCTACCCAGTGTCCCTATGCACAGACATTCTCTTATAGAGAATGAAGAAATCAAACGCCAAATCCAAGAGCTAATTCGGAAGGGCCACATCATACCAAGATCCTCACCTTGTGGGAGCCCAGTTGTTCTGGTACAAAATAAGGACGGGACATGGAAACTTCGTATTGATTATATTTCCATAAACAAGATCGCAATCAAGAACCAGTACCCAATTCCCCAGATTGATGATATTCTCGATCATATCAAGGGAACCAAGTTTTTTTGTAAGATTGATATGAAGTCAGGCTACCATGAGGTGTCGACTGAGCAAACCAATGTCTGTAAGATGACCTTCAAGTATAAAGAAGGTATCTTTGAGTGGTTGTTCATGCCTTTCGTCTTGACTAATGCCCCGACCATATTCATGTGGATGATGGGTGATATATTACAACCATTGAAAAAATCCTTTGTGGTTTTATATTTGGATGACATCCTCATCTTTCGCAAAACCTGGGAGGAAAATTTGGAGCATATTCAATAGGTCTTGGGCACCCTGCGATAACACAAGTTATATGACAATTTGGATAAGATTTAATTCGACATGCAGAGAATCCAATGTTTGGGATACATTGTGGATGAGTAGGTTATACATGTGGATCTAACCAAGATCCAAGTCATCCTCGATTGGTCGGCCCTGAAAACAATGACCGAGCTCTGTAACTTCTTGGGCCTCGCCACCTTTTACCACCGATTTTTTTTGGGGTTCTCTCATATTTCTTGGGCCCTAATCTAGGTGACCAAGGTTGGAGCAAAGGCCAAGTTAATGTGGTATGTTCCCCAGCAGAAATCATTTGAGGATTTGAAATCCCTCCTCTTCTCAACACCAATCCTTATTCTTCCAAACCTACAACAACCATTTGAGATTGAGATGGATGCTTCAGATTATGCTATTGGTGTAGTCCTCACTCTCCATGGGCATCTGGTAGCCTATCAGAATGAAAATTTATCTGATATTATTCGAAGATACCCCACCTACGACAAAGATATGTACTCCATTATGTAGGCATGTCGAAAGTGTAAGAATTACATTCTAGGGAAGGAAAGGATCATCCACATTGATCATGGGCCTCTACAATTCATGCAGACACAAAGAAATTTATAGATTTACCACCATCATAAGTTGTCTATGTACCTGGAGCAATTCCAATTGAATATCATGTACAAGAAGGGCAGCACCAACCATGTCGTAGATTTCCTTAGTGGACCCCCCGGTGGCAGCATTAACCACAGTTACAAACTCATGTGGACATGAGACATCTGGATGAACACAATTATACAATAATGACTCTGACTTTTCTACTTCCTATCAGACATTGAGTGCAGGAAAAAAATTTCCAGACTGTCATCTCTAGGATGGATTGCTATGTCATCTAATTCATCTATGTGTTCCTTCAAGTGATCTTGCGAAGTTGATCTGGGAAGCTCATTACAGTTGTGCAGCGAGACATTTTGATATAGATAAAATATTGGAAGTATTGCCAAATCATTTTTATTGGTCGAATATTTGACAAGATGTTCGCAAGTACATCAAACCATGCACTAATTGCACCGTTTCCAAGTCTTCCATCAAGAAATAGGGGCTATACACCTCTCTTCCTACTCCAAATAGGCCTTGGGAGTCCATCTCCATGGAATACATGTCTAGTCTTCCTTCAACCAAGCATGGGAATGATTGTGTCTTCATGGTTGTTGATCGATTCTCTAATATTGCCACTGTTGAGTGAAAAATGTGTCGCATAAATTCTCAACGATTTAATGTCAACCAGGATCTTGTAAGCTTAGAGGCACAACACTATATGTGCGAGGATTGAAGTTGTTTATTCTAAACTATTAAAGCAAAGAACATAAAAATAACATGAATGTACAAATGACAAATTTTACCTACTATATACAACACATAGGTGTACTGGCATCAGTGCATGGGGGCCCTTCCATCCTTCAGCAAGTACACCATAATCTTAACACGAAATAGAGATCAAACTGGAAGCATGTCTTGTATTCAAAAGAGTATGATTACATCAATTCAAAACATGAGCATTTCCTGAACTTCACACCTATATCTCCATCTATCTCTATCTTTCCTCCATCTCCATATCTCTATGTCATATCCCCTATCTCCTTTGAAAGGAGAAGTCTCTCCTATTTATATAAGAGCATAAGAAACTACCCCATTAATGGAGATCCACTATTCTCTCCCTAGATCCATAAAAATCTCATATAGTTACAACCAAATGGCAAATGATGAG
>JASDQU010503813.1:72358-96951 GCA_032191745.1 Picea mariana
GAAGCATGTCTTGTATTCAAAAGAGTATGATTACATCAATTCAAAACATGAGCATTTCCTGAACTTCACACCTATATCTCCATCTATCTCTATCTTTCCTCCATCTCCATATCTCTATGTCATATCCCCTATCTCCCTTGAAAGGAGAAGTCTCTCCTATTTATATAAGAGCATAAGAAACTACCCCATTAATGGAGATCCACTATTCTCTCCCTAGATCCATACAAATCTCATATAGTTACAACCAAATGGCAAATGATGAGACACATATCCTCTTTGACCTTTATCCAAATCTTCTTCCATATCTTGAAGGGAATTCGAATTTGAGTATTGGAGGCCACATAAGAGTGTCTTGGAAGCTTCCAAATCACCTACACATGTCAACAAACTCATTCTAATGGTTAGGTATAAGTATAAGCATATTATTTTCTAAAGTTTAACCACAAATTCACTTAAAAATGTTAAGAATTGATAAACTTTGGAAAAGCATAGTTTTAACCCAATAATGAGGTAAATGTAATGATGTGGAGGTGATATGAAGGTGAAATGGAAGTAATTGTGAAGGTTTTAGTGAATTAATGGAGTGAAAATAAGGACCATTTTGAGACTCAACATACTTCCTGCTGCATAATTATTCTGCGCAGGCAGAAGGGAGAATTGCTACATATTAGTTGAAGGGAAAGGCCTCAATGTGGTGGGATCAATATGTGCAAGTGCAACATATTGATGAGAAGAGAGTGACTTGGAGAGAGTTCAAAAGATATTTCCAAAAGAAGTATTTAACCAAGAAGTACTATGACAAGAAAATGAAGGAGTTCTTCGAACTCAAGCTTGGGAGCATGACAATTTACGAGTATGAAACAAGATTTTTAGAATTGTTGAATTATGTGTCTTTTATCAAGGATGAATAGGTGAATATTCAAAGATATTTGAGTGGGTTTCCCTCATTTATCAATGACAAGATACAATATGATGACCCTAAAATGTTGGAAGAGATCATAAGGCGCGCTAAGTGTTTTTATGAGCAACAAAGGGGAAGGCCGATTTTCCAAAAGGCTTGGGAAGATAAGATGAAAAGTAAGGTGGAGCAGAGGAAGAAGGGAGTTAAGCCACCGTTTATCAGAAATACCGCGCAAGGACAAACGACTCTTCAGGAGCCCAGAATGTCAGAAGCAATGGGACAAAAGTCATGGCAACAACTTATGCAATGTTGGGGTTGTGGAGGAAATGATATGCGCAGAGATTGTCCCCAAAAAGGTGATAATGAAAGGACTACACACATTGTACATCGAGTTGTGACAATGGAGGACATGGGTAGAAAGGTGCCAAGGATTTACGCCACACTGGATAACAAGAATGTTGAGTTCCAGTCGCACATGATCAAGGTGGAAGGCTAGATTAATGACCAACCCATTACTATTTTAATTGACTCATGAGATAGTCATATTTATCTAGATCCTAAGATGGTGGAAAGATTCCATTTGTCGAGAAGCAAGCTTGGAAAATCTTGGTTGTTGCAGTTAGCTACAAGAACAAAAAGGAAAATCAATGAGATGATTAAGGCATGTCCAATGGAGATGAATGGACTGCGCATAATGGCTAATTTGAATATCATACCTTTGGGCTCGTATGATTGCTTCATTGGTATGGATTGGTTAGATGAGCATCATGTTGTCTTGGATTGTTACAATAAGGTATTTACTTGCCTGGACGAGCAAGAAAATTTGAGATCCGTTCAAGGAATTCCAAGGGTTGTGACTATAATAGAAGATTCATCTTCACAGTTGAAGAAAAGCTATAGGAAGGGTGTCAAGTATTCACAACACACATGGAAGAGGAACCTAAGGATAAAGTGCCAAGTGTGGAAGACTACACAGTACTGAAATAGTATGAGGATGTATTTAAAGAGATACTGGGATTGCCTCCAAAAAGAGATATTGACTTCTCTATAATCTGATGTCGGGAGCAACACTTATATCCAAGACTCCTTATAGGATGAGTACGCCAGAGATGAACGAGTTGAAAATGCAACTCGAAGAGCTTCTGAAGAAGGGGTATATGCACCCAAGTGTGTCACCTTGGGGTGTGCCACTTTTGTTCGTAAAGAAGAAGGATGGTACGACGAGACTTTGTATCGACTTCAGACAGTTGAACAAGGTAACAATGAAGAACAAGTATCCTTTGCCAAGGATAGATAACTTGTTTGATCAGATGATATGCGCAAGGATATTTTCCAAGATATATCTCAGATATGGTTATCACCAAGTAAGAATAAAGGAGGAAGACATCAATAAGAGCGCCTTCAAAATGAGGTATGGTCATTACGAGTTTATAGTGGTGCCATTTGGGTTGTCAAATGCGCCAACTGTTTTCATGTACTTAATGAATGGAGTTTTCAGAAGTTACTTGGATAAGTTTATCATTGTATTTTTGGATGACATTCTTATTTACTCAAAGTCTAAGGAAGAGAATAAGCATCACTTGAGGATGGTGTTGCAGGTGTTGAGGGAGCATCAAATTTATACAAAGTTGAACAAGTGTTCATTCTATCAACAACAGATTCATTATTTTGGTCATATTATTTCAAAAGAAGGAATAGTTGTAGACCCATCAAAGGTGAAAGCCATTGAGGAATGGCCAATGCCAAGAAATTTCACAGAGGTGAGATCCTTTATGGGATTGGCAGGGTATTACTTGAATGATTCTCATAGATTGTGCATCAGATTACATCCATGTAGAAGAAAGGCGTGCAATTTGAGTGGAATCCAGATTGCGCAAGGAGTTTCTAGCACTTGAAGAGTTTGTTAACAAGTGCATCGATTTTAAGAAACGTCGATCCAGATTTCTCTGTGTGCACAGATGCATGCAAGGAAAGACTCGATGGAGTCTTGAGTCATAATGAACATGCAGTGTGTTACGAATCAAGAAAGTTGAAGGAGCATGAAGGGCTCTATGCTACACATGATTTAGAGTTGGCAGCTATAGTGCATGCCTTGAAGATGTGATCACATTATCTCATGGGAAAGATATTTGATCTGAGGACATACCATTGTCGTGTGAAGTATTTGTTTGGACAACCAAGTCTGAATGCCAGCCATAGAAGGTGGTTAGAGTTCCTCGGTGAGTATGACTTCGAGATAAGATATATCGGAGGAAAAGAGAACAAGATGGTTGACACACTCAGCAGGAGGGTGCATGAAATGTACACTACAACCATTAGCATGTACCAGACAGATTTGCGCGATAGAATTTTAGAAGTTTCCAAATCAGATATGTGTTATATGGACATAAGTGTGACTTTACAACAAGGTATGTCGCAACCAAAGTTTGAAGGTTATGAGTTAAGAGAGGATGGGATTCTCGTGTATAGACATAGGGTCTATGTGCCAAATGACCAAGAGTTGGAGAGCCTGATTTTGTCAGAGATGCATAAGGTTACGTATGCTAGAAATCCAGAATACCAAAAGACAATTGTTGCAGTCAAGAAGAAATACTTTTGGCCAGGTATGAAAAAGGAAGTTGCATATTTTATTTCAAAATGTCTCGAATGTCAAAAGGTCAAGGTGGAACACAAACATCCAGCTGGTCTACTGCAACCTTTGTCCATTCTTGAGTGGAAGTGGGAAGTTGTGACCATGGAATTCATAACTAAGTTGCCTAGGACTGCTAAGCAACATGATTCTACAATGGAGGTGGTGAAAAAGCTTACTAAAGTTGCCCATTTTGTTCCAGTGAAGTCAACTTGCAAGGCAACCAATGTTGCTAAGATATACATCCATGAAGTTTCTAAGTTGCATGGTGTTCCTAAGACGATTGTGTCTGACAAAGATTCAAAGTTCACTTCGAATTTCTGGAAAGGGTTATTCAAGGGATTTGTAACAAGTTTGAGTTTCAACACAACATATCACCATGAGACAGATGATCAGACAGAGAGAGTGAATCGGGTGAATGAAGAAATTTTAAGGATGTATGTGATGGATAAGCCATCGAAATGGGAAGACTACCTTCATTTGGTAAAGTTTGCTTATAACAATGGGTATCATGCATCTTTAAAGATGAGCCCACCTATAAGTTGGGATAACCCAAAAGACCGTGCATTTGTTGGACTAGATTTACTCCTAGAAACAGAGGAGCAGATGGTGAACATAAGGCATAATTTAAAAGTTTTTCAAGACATGCAAAAGAGTTGTGTAGATAAAGGCAGAACCCACATGGAATTTGAAGTGGGTGCTCATGTGTTTTTAAAAGTGAAGGCCAAGCGCAGTTCCTTGAAATTGGGAAAGTGTTCTTGTTAGCAACATTTCTTGCCTTTTGGTATCGGGATACATAGGCCTGCAGGTTGCCCGAGGAGCGCCCAAGCGCAACACATAGAAGAAGTCCTTTTCGGACTTAAAATCAAGCGAGCGAGCAGTTCAGTCTTCAGGGACAGAGCAAAACAGCGGTTGATGGGAAATTGCAGGATGACCAAGTCGCATCAAGCATAGCGCTAAAAGTTCTAAGCGCAGTGTTATTTCGTGAGCTCGGGGTTCGTAAGTTCAAAGGGCGGACCATTTCCCTTTGATTGCGCGAGATTCCGAGTTACGAAAAAGTGTCCGGATGGAGGTCAACCGTCGCTGACTATCACGCCTCGGGACTTCGCAAAGGAAGAAGGCCAAAGTCCGATAGTCCAACTCGCGAGGTCCCAAGTGGCGAAAGGCGAGAGTACTTGGGCCTTAGCCAACGGTTACATGTAGAAGGTGCCGATCAGAAAGGGGGCCCGACCCGTATCGCCATCTCGGCGATCGGGAGTTTAGAAAGGGGAACCGAGGGTCTTTGACCCACGAGCTCGCGAATTGCGAAAGGGAAAAGAACTTTTAAAGTTTGGGCCCACAGTATCAAAGGGGTAATCTCAGCCGTCCATTCAAAGCGGACACCTGGCGCACGATTAAGCCCTCGCCTTTTCGCCCGTCGTGGTTTCAACGTGCAAAAAGTAGTTCCCTCATGTTCCGATACGCGAAATAGCGAGAGCATTCAGTACCCGGGCCCCACCGTAGCATCGGATGAGTTTAGAACCATCGGATTTGAAGGGCGCGTGGCACCAGATCAAGCTATCTCGGCATATCTCTCATCGCGATTTCGAAGAGCAAGGAGCAGCCCCTACATACTCGCGAACGTCGAAAAGCGCCATGGGAATAGGCACGCGGTCATAGCCCGTGGGCACTTGGAAAAGGGGGGAGCTGCGTAAAGGAAGCCGAAGCACCGAATTCAGTCACAGAGAAGCCCGACACGACCTCCAGTTGCCATCGGACCCGACCTCAAGCTTAGTCTTCGCTTGGAGTAAAGGCAAGCAGGAAGAGGTGGTTGAAACCTCTCTTCGTTCATTAATTGTGAATTATGGAGGGTCTGGTAGACGGTCAACTCGAGAGGGTCCTGTGTATCCTTTCTTGTAGAAAGGCCATGCCGAGTCCTCAACTAGCCGGTGGAGCTCTGCACAAGCCAAAACAACATTTACTGGCTCAACTACTCCTCTTGCAGGAGCCATGCATAGTTAAGATGGTGTCTGACAGAGAAATCCCATCTAAATTTGGCTGAAGGGACACAGAACCTTGGGCGACGAGCGCGCCTCTGTTAGGCAAATTTTCCTAAGTATATAAACTTAGTCTTTGTATTTTGTAAAGCATCGATGGTAGAGCAAAGCTCCCGATTGTAAAGTTTTAACAAATATCCTAGCTCTGGCTATGCATCTGCATGTAAGATCTCTTGTTTAATCACAGAGAGTCTTTCTTTTCCCATCTAAGTTTTCACCTTACACTAAGAGAGTTCGTGATCGATTGATTCGCACGAATTGTGACATTTATGTTATGATAAAGGATTTATTGTGGCATTATTGTTCTCTCTGGTTTTCTGTGTTTGAGCGTAAGAAGATCTCGCGTTCGGATGTCTTCTTCCACAGCCTGTTAGAAGCCTGATGTTTATAACAGACCTTTGCATCTCTCTGATACAAGTCTTCCCCCTACTCACCCTTACTACAACTCACTGTCTGAAGTTACCTAAGACCTCACTTGCGCATGCATGCCTGGCCTAGTTTCAGAGTTGGAACCACATCGTTTGAGTTTATCTCCATTCGATCACCCAATTAAACAAATCGTGACATTAAACTGATGGGTGTCGGGCTCTGCTCCTGCAAGCAATCCAGGAGTGACTTCCGACGCTAAAATTTCTAGCACCGCTCCCGGGGACGAAATTGAAGATTTTCCTTGGGTAGAACGACATTGAGCATCTGAATCTGAAGGTGCATCGGATTATCATAACCTTTCAAGATTGCTAATTTGCACCTGGTGACTTCATTGTGACGACTCCGCTGGGGAGGACCTGCTCTGTTAATTGTGGCTTTCAGAGGCAGGCATACACGGTCCCATCCACAACTGCCTCTAGCTACGCCTGAAGCAAATCCAGAGGCGGTGCTCAGAAAGGGAAAGGCCTCTGAAGGAGAAACTTCCATCGCCGAACAAGGTAATCCGCTATCCCCTTTTGTAGAAACTCCATTTTCTTCTCCTCAGCTTCCCAGCAGACCGTTTTCTGAAGTTTCCCGCTTCCTAAATTTCGGGAGTGTTCCTGCTGAGTTTTCCCCTCCTGATCTGGGATTGGAGGGAGGAATCCTTGTCACTCCCCTCTCCTTTGAAGTTGTTTATCGGCGAAGACCCTTGACTGCAGTGGATCTTCCCACTCCTGCACGAAGAAAAGCACCTGCCGACCTGAGTTCGTTAGCCTCCACCTTAAATCCTCTCTTGTTCTCCACTCCACTTCGGGACTCATTCCCAATAGCCCCTTCGCGAACTCCTTCTCCTCCAAGCTCTCCTCCACCTAATATTCCTATGGTTGGTGCTAATCCCCCTCCGAATAGAATGGACGCCATAGTCGCTGCCAGATATGATCCCTTAATCCTACCTCATCCTGTGAATCCTCTTCCTGCTGGGGATTACTTGAAATACATGCCCAAGTTCACTGGGGAAGGAGACATAACTGCCGAAGAGCACCTGGCTGCTTTCTACAGTTATGCAGACAACCTCAACATCGAAAATGAAGATGTCTGGATGAGAGTCTTCGTCCAGAGCCTAGACGGCGAGGTGAGGAAATGGTTTAGAGGATTGACCCCCGGATCTATTGCTGGAATTGAAGCCCTGGATAGTGTTTTCCTGAGGCAATGGGGAGATAGGAAAGATTTCATGTATTACATGACAAAGTTTGGGTCTCTGAAGAAAATGGAAGGAGAGTCTGTCTCTAACTTTTCCAAAAGATTCAATAAAATGTATAATAAGATTCCTGCAGAGATAAAACCCTCAGAAGCCTCTGCCCAAATTTCCTATGCTGGTGCATTTGACCCTGATTTCTGCCTTTTGTTGAGAGAAATAAGAGCCACCTCCTTAGCCCAAATGCAAGACGCGGCCATAGAAGTGGAATCTAATGTATTAGCAGCTGACAGACTTAGGAACAAAGCCGACGCGGACAAAAAAAAAGGAAGGTCAAAAGCTTCAACTTCTGGCCCATTGGTGTCCAACCCTCAAGTGGATGAGCTGACTAAGATGGTGAAGTCTCTGTCTGCAGAGATGGAGAGAATGAGGGTGGAAGGGAGGCAAGCATATAAAGGCCCTCAGATCGCCGAAAATAAAGGAGGATTCAGGAGGCCAAATATTTTTATTCCCCTGAATATGCAAAGAGAGAAGGGAAGAGATAGAGAGGACCAGAAAATTCAGGCTCCTTTCCAAAACAATTTTGTGGCCGAGGGGGAAGAAGGGGAAACAGACGAGCTCGATCCTGAAATCCATTGCTTTGGAGATACTCCTCCTTTTCCTCACCTCACTCAATCAGCATATGAGAAATCTCTCATGGACAATCAGCTAAATGAATTGAGCAAGGGAGACAAGGTTAGTGGAGGCCGAGGCAGGTACAACCTGAGGTCCGATAAAAAGACAGCAACACCTGATATTCCCGAGCAGTCTACTAGAATAGAAAAACCTGCTAATACAGTAGTCGACGACCACAGAGGTAAGAAGGCTCAACCCCTCTCTCCTATTATTCAGAACCATGCTCCCGAAGTAAGAGAAATCCCAAAGCCCGCATCTTCTTTTAATTTCGAGCACAAGATTCAAAAGATCAGAATCCCCGTGCCCCTCACCGAGCTGATTAAACACGGAGAATTTAAAAAGCACTTCTCTGAGCTTTTACAATCTGAAGCCTCGTGCCTTCCCACAGACTCCATAAACCTCCAAGACGAAAAGCCAGCAGTTGTCCTAGGTCCCATGGTAGAAGATAGAGACGATTCATCCCCTCCCTTCTACACATCCCTGAACATACATGATAAGGTGCTGCACAACTGCTTGATGGATTCAGGGGCTTCTCATAACCTCATGCCCAAAACTGTCATGGAAGAGTTAGGACTAGAAGTCACCAGAGCCTATCATGACCTCTATTCCTTTGACTCCAGGAGGGTTCAGTGTCTTGGAGTAATCAAAGACCTGGTTGTGACCTTGTTCCAACTGCCCATGAAGAGTGTGGTTATGGATATTGTAGTAGCTGATGTCCCCCCCAAGTTCGGTATGCTATTATCAAGATCTTGGATAAAAAGACTGGGGGGAACCTTGTAGGTGGACCTAACCTATGCTACTATCCCGATGTTTGGGGGAGAACATAGAAGGCTATATAGGGAAGCCCAGTTGGCCTATATAATTAGTGATGAAGCCAATCCCACCAACCATCCGATTTTCACCTTAGACACTGATTTAGGTTCCAGTTTACTCCAACTCACTCATGCTCCCGAGCCCCCTCTTGAACTCAAAAAGCAGCCCACCTCTCCTCACGAACTTCCTCCTTCCATCACCCCCGTTTGGAAAATGTTTTTTGATGGAGCCTATTCCAGGGAAGGCGCTGGTGCTGGGGTGTTTTTTGTGTCACCTGCTCAGGAAACCATATCTCTGTCATACAAATTAGAATTTGAAACCACCAACAATGTGGCAGAGTATGAAGCCCTTGTCCTAGGATTAAGAGCTGCAAGAAAAATGGGAATTCAAGAAGTAGCAGTGTTCGGGGATGCAGAGTTGGTGGTCCAACAGATCAGAAGCACTTATCAAGCCAAGCATCATTGACTTAGAAATTACAGGAATGAGGTGTGGGACCTAATTGACAATTTCTTCTCAGCCTTCAATATATCTTTCATTCCAAGGGAGGATAATGATGTGGCCGATTCTTTAGCTGTCTCAGCCAGTTTGCTCAAAGTTCCTCTGCCGCCTATGGTTAACTCTGATGTTGAGATAAAATATAGGCCCTCTGTACCAGACAATTTCAAGCATTGGAAGGTATTCGAGGATGATCTGGAAATCGAAAGATTTCTCTAATCGGTTGATGAATTTCTGCATTGCACATTGATCAGGATTCTGATACAGAGGAAAGCCCTCACCCTAAGGTGTTTCTAAATAAAATTGCAGACCACCAGATCATTCAACTACCCAACAATCATATTCCGAGGGGACTAATTCCTTTAGAAAGATTGTTCGATGGGAATGATGTGGCAGTAAAGGGCAGGGTTTCAGATAAAGATGATGATACAACTGAGTGCAACATTGGCACACCGGAGAAGCCTTAGTTTGTCAAGTTGTCAAGCAGCTTGACTGTAGAACAGAGGGCCGAATATATTGAGTTGCTGAAAGAATTTGCTGATGTGTTTGCATGGACCTACGAAGACCTCAAGACGTATAACACATCTGTCATTGAACACAAGATCCCATTAAAGGAGGGAGCTAAGTCGTTCAGGCAGAAGCTAAGACAGATAAATCCCATGTTGCTGCCTGTCATGGAGAAAGAAGTAAAGAAGTTGTTGGAGGCCCAGATTATCGTCCCCTTGAGATATTTCGATTGGGTGGCCAATTTGGTTCCGGTAAGGAAGAAAAGCGGAGAAATCAGGCTCTGTGTCGACTTCAGGAACTTGAACAGGAGCTCAAAGAAAGACAATTACCCCCTGCCCAATATGGAACACATCTTGCAAAGGGTAACCGGAGCATATAGGATCTCCATTATCGATGGTTTCTCTAGTTATAATCAGATATCAGTCATGCCTGAAGACAGAGAAAAGACAACCTTCACCACTCCTTGGGGCACATTCATGTATGCCAAAATGCCGTTCAGACTGATGAATGCATGAGCGACGTTTCAGCGAGCCATGGACATAGCCTTCATTGGAGAAAAAGATCGGTTCGTGGTGATCTATCTGGATGACATCACAGTCTTCTCGAGGTTCGACAAAGAGCACTGCAGTCACTTGAGGAAAATCTTCTCAAAATGTGGAAGATTTGGCCTTTCCCTAAACCCCAAGAAATCCTTGTTTGCTATGGAGGAGGGGAAGCTACTAGGCCATATAGTATCAACAGAAGGAGTGAGGATTGACCCTAGCAGAGTGGAGGCAATTTAGTCCTTGTCGCTTCCTGGGTTGAAGAAGGAAGTTCAAGCCTTTTTGGGGAGGATTAATTTTCTGAGGAGATTCGTCTCAAATTTCGCTGAGCTGGTGAAACACATCACAGCCATGCTCAAGAAGGGAAATGAAGTAAAATGGACCGTTGAACCCAGGGAATCTTTTGTCCAGATAAAGAAGGCATTGACCGAGGCACCAGTGCTGGTCAGCCCTGACTATTCGAAAGATTTCCTGATTTTCTCCTTCGCTTCTTTCGATACAGTGGCGGCAGTCTTGTTGCAGAGAAATGAAGAGGGGCGAGAGCATCCCATTGCCTTCTTCAACAAGGCTTTAAGAGATGCATAGGTCAGATATGAAATCATGGAGAAACAAGCCTATGCCTTAGTGAAAGCTCTCAAATATTTCAGGGTTTATGTCCTGCACTCAAAGGTGATCGCATATGTTCCTTCGGCCTCTGTGAAGGACATCCTTGTACAGCCCGACATTGATGGAAAGAGGAGTAAATGGATAGCCAAGATCCTAGAATTTGACCTGGAAATAAGGCCTACCAAATTGATCAAAGGTCAAGGCTTAGCCAAGCTGCTGGATGAAGCCAATTGCCAAGATTTGGGGGTAAATTTCATGAACAAATGCTCAGGAATTCAACAGGGTCAGCTGTCTGAAAGAGGCCCTCAAAGAGAGCCCCCATTGGCTCGATGTCCATGGTATAAGGATGTCATATATTTTTTGCAGGAATTGCGGCCCCCAGATGGCCTGCAAAGAAACAAAGCAAGAGTTCTTAAGCTCAAGGCGGTCAGGTACTGCCTTATTGATCAAACTCTATACTGGAAGGACCCCCCAGGGGTGATTTTGAAATGCATGGATCCACAAGAGGCCGACAGAATCATGGTCGAGTTTCACAGCGACCTATGTGGAGGGCACCATTCTTGGAAGACTACAACCCACAAAATTCTCAGAGCCGGATACTACTGGCCCACCTTGTTCGCTGATGTCCATAGAGGAGTTAGAGCCTGTATCACATGCCAAAGATTTCTAGGAAAGCAGCAACTCAAATCTCTGCCTCTGTAGCCTATGGTTGTTTCGGGACCTTTCCAGCAATGGGGCCTGGATTTTATTGGAGAAATCCACCCTGCTTCCAGTGGGCAGCACAGATGGATCCTGACGACCACAGATTTCCTTACTAAGTGGATAGAAGCCATCCCTACCAGGAGCGCTTCCCACAAGGTAATCATTGGGTTCCTGAAGGACCTCATCACAAGGTTCGGCTGCCCAAGTAAGATTGTCACTGATAACGCAGCTGCTTTTGGGTCTGAGCTATTAGCCAAGTTCTGTGAGTAGTTCGGGGTCAAACTGATTCACTCCACCCCATATTATCCACAGGGCAATGGTTTAGCAGAGTCCTCCAACAAAAGTCTAATAAGGATCATCAAAAGACTGTTGGAAGACAACAAAAGGGCTTGGAACTCGAAGCTGAAATTCGCTCTATGGGCTGATCGGGTGACCACAAAGAGATCTATAAGCACCTCTCCTTTCCAGTTGGTGTACGGAGTGGAAGCTGTCTTTCCTTCTCAGCTGGCCATTCCTGTAGCGAAATTCTTCCAGGACTACCAAGAAGAGCCCAATGACATGATCAGAAGAATTCATCAACTGGTGGAAGTCCAGCAGGTCAGAGAGCAGGTAATGGAAAGAATTCAGGATCATCAGTAGAGGATCAAGCAGGTTTTCGATAAGAAAGCCAAGAAGGAGGAGTTCCAGATAGGAGACCTGGTACTGAAGTGGGACGCTCCTAAGCAAGACAAGGGCAAGCACGACAAATTTGAAGCCCTATGGATCGGTCCTTTCAGAATCTCTGAAGTCTTCTCAAATAACACATATCGGCTACGAGATTTGGAAGGCGAAGAAGTTTTCAACAGCCTAGTAAATGGACATTTTCTTAAAAAATGTTTTGCCTGAGCCTTCGATGGCTCCTATATTCTGTAAATATTGTCTTTTCTGTTCTTCGTTTTTTACTTTTATTGTTTTGGCTTAGTAAATGACTCCATAGCCCAACAACAAGGCACTGGAACTGCAAAATGAGTCATTAGAGCATCACAGGGACGACTCTATCCCCCATGGAGCCTAATGTTAGCAACATTTCTTGCCTTTTGGTATCGGGATACACAGGTCTGCAGGTTTCCCGAGGAGCGCCCAAGCGCAGCACATAGAAGAAGTCCTTTTCGGACTTAAAATCAAGCGAGCGAGCAGTTCAATCTTCAGCGACAGAGCGGAACAACGGTTGATGGGAAATCGCAGGATGACCAAGTCACATCAAGCATAGTGCTAAAAGTTCTAAGCGCAGTGTTATTTCGCGAGCTCGGGGTTCGTAAGTTCAAAGGGCAAACCATTTCCCTTTGATTGCGTGAGATTCCGAGTTACAAAAAAGTGTCTGGATGGAGGTCAACCGTCACTGACTATCACGCCTCGGGACTTCGCAAAGGAAGAAGGCCAAAGTCCGATAGTCCAACTTGCGAGGTCCCGAGTGGCGAAAGGCGCGAGTACTTGGGCCTTAGCCAATGGTTACATGCAGAAAGCGTCGATCAGAAAGGGGGCCTGACCCGTATCGCCATCTCGGCGATCGRGAGTTTAGAAAGGGGAACCGAGGGTCTTTGACCCACGAGCTCGCGAATTGCGAAAGGGAAAAGAACTTTTAGCGCTATGCTTGATGTGATTTGGTCATCCTGCGATTTCCCATCAGCCGCTGTTCCGCTCTGTCGTTGAAGACTGAACTGCTCRCTCGGTTGATTTTAAGTCCGAAAAGGACTTCTTCTATGTGCTGCGCTTGGGTGCTCCTCGGGCAACCTGCAGACCTGTGTATCCCGATACCAAAAGGCAAGAAATGTTGCTAACAGTTATAAATTAGCAGTGCGCTATTGTGGGCCATTTGAAATCCTTGAGAGGATTGGTCTTGTGGCTTACATGATTACATTGTCTGCATCCTTATGCATTCATAATGTTTTCCATGTGTCATTACTTAAGAAGTATGTACCTGATGCTAATCATGTCATTGATTGGAATGTGATTCAGGTGGAGCTAGAAGGGGGATTTAAAGTGCGATTGGTTTGCATATTGGATTGAAAATTCAGGCAGCTTTGGAATCAAGTCATGGAGCTGGTAAAGGTCTAATGGACTTGGTATGGTCTTGAGGATGCAACCTGGGAGCACGAGGACACTATGCAAGCATAGTATCCTCATCTTTTTGAAGAGTTTTGAAGTTTTGTATGTAAATGAATATACGATGCATTGAGGACAGTGCATAAATAAGGGGGAGGGGATTGTAGTATTCCTGATCTTGAGCCTTTGTAATTGTACATATAGGCCAGTGAGTCAAATTGGTACTAAGGGTAAATGTAATGAACATTTAGGCTGGTGAGCGAAGGACACCTGGTATTTGGTGTTGCGTGGAAAAGTGTTAACAAGGACAAGGTGCACAGTCTATGTATTGCACACACCTAGGTAAGTGCGCCCATTGCATTGTGTTGCACGCACTTGGGTTAGTGTGTGAGAATGAATGTTATGTTTTGAGGCCAAAGAGCATGTATAATTATGAGGCTGGTGAGCTTGGACATAGATAGGCCAACGTGCCTATCCATGTAAATATAATCATGAATATTAATATAATGTTGCATCGCTGCACATTGACTAACTCAGATGGAAAGAGATGGGGGGGACTACTCCACCAGAAAAGGGAAAAAGGGGGTGAGTCATAAGTCTTAGGAAATATTTTATAATATTTCCACAAAAAGTGTAATGTCAAATATATTATTATTTTATCCTAAGCTCCCAAGGATAGGGAACATGTCACCAAGTGGCTTAAAGCTGCTTTTGGAGGTGAAAAGTGTCAAGCGGAAGGCATGCAATATATATTGTCAGCCTTAGTGTATTTTGGGGGGAATTTTTCATGATTATGATGGATGTTAAAAGTTCTGGTGAGCAGAAAGGGGGACAGACTATATATAAAATCCGATTATTACCCTATCTTCCTATAGAAGTTTGTAGGGAGTTGTGGGGGATGTATTAAGAGATATTGTCAAGAATTCGGGTTAACAGACCATGAGCAATCTTTATGGGTGAAAGATTGGATGTTGTGGAGTGGTTGTCAGACTTGGAAGCAACCTCTCCAGGTGAGAATTCTGTTGAAAATTATTCCCTGGTGCGTTGAGCATTAGTCATAGGGCTCAGAGACTTCCTGTCCGGCCTGTTGCTAGTAACCTTAGGAAAGGGAGTGGGGAAACTGAAGAACTGGTGAGAAGAGAAGGGGAACACTACCTTGGGTGTGACAGGTTCATGGGGAATGAGGGACTGAACTAGTTGCATAGGTGGGCACTAAGGACTGATCAATTTTGTTGAGTTTCCAAGCATAGCTTCTGGTTGGGACCCTTATTGCCATGGTGGAGTTGAGCCCCAACTCGGGGTGAGTTGTTGCTGAAATATTACGAGATACAACATCTATGGTTGGGAGGAACATCTGAGTGAAGGATGCAATTGGTGACTTTCATTTAAGATAAGTGTTCCTTATGTACTTGTCTTGTTTATTGCGTGCACTTTTGTCGATGTTTGACATATGTTAAATTCTTGTATGTGATGCATATGAGTATTTGTTATTGTTCTTATTATTGTTGTTTGTTCATACGAGTATGGTGCATCAACCTGTATATGTAATTGTGCATAGATATGACAAAGATGGTAGTCTTTCCAGTTAAATTAACCTTGTGGTTCTGGTTATGAGTCATCAAGAAAAGGTTTGAATGGCTGGGTGCACAGAATCATAACCTGTGTACTTCAGAGGTTGGAACTCTGGTGTGTGTGAATAAGAAATTAGACCCCGCACATAGGATTAATAGAAGTGACGCACGACGCACATGTGGTTGCGCACATAGTTGCACTATGGGGGACAATATGTTGGTGTGCGCAGTTATTTGAATTAATTTCGCTGCTTAAGGT
Organism: Picea mariana; assembly: GCA_032191745.1. Classification (NCBI taxonomy): domain Eukaryota; kingdom Viridiplantae; phylum Streptophyta; class Pinopsida; order Pinales; family Pinaceae; genus Picea; species Picea mariana. Next base: position 87,780 of record JASDQU010503813.1, read on the forward strand.
TGTATTAAAGGAAATTTTTGCTTCTGTTATTATAAGTCGTGTGGCGCGTTTCATTTTGGACTGAGTGTGTTACGTCAAGTGATACTGCACAGACGTGTGTGTAAAGGTAGAAATTGCGCAGTGAGAATATCAAAGTAACATTGCTCTGTAGTATGTTGAGGATGCTAGATTTGGGTTGTTTGAGTTACATGAGTTGAGGTGGTGTGACATGGCCCAGCCTGGGGTGGCTGGGGACATTACATGCATTGCATCCCAAGATGTGTAGTCAGACATGTGTTACAACAAGGGACTGTAATAGAATGTGTGTTGCAACAACAAGATGGTGGAGTTGCAGCAGAAGGTAAGTGCGATAGGAGGCAAGTTGTGGCAAGAGATGAGTTGCAACAGGAGAAGTGAGTTGCAACAGAAGGCAAGTCGCATCAGGGAAGTGATTTGCATAAGAAGGTGTTTTGCAACAATTTGCAGCAAAAGATGACTTGCAACAGAAGGCAAGTTCCATCAAGTTAATATGCAGTAGATTGGTAACATCTGTTTTGGTGCTACAAGGAAGTAAATGTGGGAGTAGAGACACAACCCTAGGGGCTGTGGCATAATCAGATCGAAAGGAAGGAAACTTTAGAAATGAGTTGCAACATCATGGCAACTATGATTCTTATTACGCACACACAAAGAAAATTTTTCGTTGCGAATATACTCTGAGGGTAGGGGGCGGATGGGCCACTGCATCACACACCCTAAGGCATATTACAATGGGACTGAATGAAAACAATTAATAACAATGATGGTTCACTTGGAGATAACTCGGTCTTAGGGAAGATTATGTAGATAGTTGGAAGGCATATATCGATAGCCTTAGAAAGTGCTTAATCATATTGAGTGATGAAGAATATCAACTTGTATGGTCCTTCAACCCTTCTGGCAGCTATGAACATGAGATTGACTATAAATCATCTAAAGATAGTGAGATTCCAACAATATGGTGGTGGAAGCAAACTTGGAAGTTTAAATGTCCAACTAAATCCAAAATCTTTATGTGGCTCATTCTGAAAAACAAGGCTCTTACTTGGGACATTCTACATAAAAGAAGCTTCGAAGGACCTCGTAGATGTTGTCTTTGTGAAGCTAACATTTAATCCAATTTCCATATCATCATGACTTGCCCATACTCAAAGAAAGTCCGGAGAGAGTTAGAGGATCTAATAGGCTTTCGTAATGCATGGAGAGGGAACACTATTGGAGAATCTTTTAGAATATGGTGATAGAACAAGGAGACAAAGAGGTACAATGCCCTCCCTCTCACTTATGCTTGGGGAATCTGGTTGGGCAAGAATGCCAAACTTTTTGAGGGTATGGACACCCTTCCTTTGAAATGTGCCACCCAAAGTTTAAACATCCTCTATGCTTTCCCCCAACTTTCAAATCCTCATCCTCCCAAACAATTTGTAGAATAACTCATAAACAAAGAAATCCCATGGCCTTTATTTAATGGAGCTTCACAAGGAACTCCTACTAGAGGTGGGTCTGGGGGAATTATGAATCTTTCCCCAAACCATGGCATCTCCTTCAAAACTAGAATTGTTCCTAAATCAAACAACTTATGTGAACTCATGGCTCTCAAACCAATTCTAATGTTGGCTTGCAAAAGAGGAGTTACACAAATTCAATTTTTTGGAGACTCACTTCTAGTCATTCAATGGATGAAAGGAGATTTCACTTTGAGAAACTTCACTCTACAACCATTATTTCTTGTCATCAATAACTTGTAAGCAACCTTCACTCATCTCTCTATTGCTCATGTTTACAAGGACAAAAGCAAGGAAGCAAACCGACTAGCAAAATAAGGACTGGAGTTGCAAGTGGGCACATGGGAAATCCTTAAATCCACTCAAGGACACTCTTCTTCTTATCTTCATGAACCTTGTTTTTAACCTCATCATTTATACAAAGATTGTGGAATAGTGGATTTTGGAGCTATAATTTATTGAATGTTTATGAAAGATTGCAATTGTAATTTTGAGAAACATTGAAGTTGAACTTTTTGTGAGTTTTTACGTAAAAGAAAACCATGTTGGTGCTAGAAGTAGGAAAAAAATGTAACTCTATGTGCAAGAACAATCTCTATACTATTTATATTATAATCAGACAAAGCAAGCTTCTAACAAAGATTGCTTAAGTCTCTCTATTTGGACACTTGAGGCAAACTGGAATACTCCTCAATATTTGATATTGTAATTTTGTTACTCGTGATAAAATTACTCGACTTTTTTCCTTGCAGAAAAAATGACATTTCTAGGATGGGAGGAAAGTAAATTGAACATTTTTGAATTGTAGTCTTTAATAGTTGTGATGCAATAATGTTACTCTTATTTGTTTTATACCAATAATGTTAGGGTGGTTGTTATTGAGTGTTTTAATGTAATGAGTTCATATCTATAGTCATTGAATAAAACCATTAAATTTATAGTCCCGTGAAATTTATCTAAAATCCTCAAAACAATATAAATAATTGAGAAAATAAATATTCTATAACCCAAATCCTTAAAAAAATATAAATAATCGAGAAAAAATATATTATATCACCCAACTTCTTGTTAGAACGAGATCAAAACTCTTAGACATCTCATTTTGAAGATTCTCGAATAAATTCAAGGAAAAAAATGCTAAAAATCAATGTTGGACTTGTTGTAGTGGACTCCCATTAATGTACCATTTGACTACAACCCAACCAAGCACACATTAAAGCTCATTAAAAGCCACTGCTTGCATAGACTAGCCAAGCACAAATTAAAGTTCATTAAAAGCCATTGCTTGCATAGACTAGCAATCACCCCAGAAGGTGCAAAGGTGCGCCAATAGTATGGGCAGTGTAAGTATAATTTCAAGAAGCACATAGTTGAATATGAAAGTAACTTTTCTCATAAGCTAAAGTGGCCATAATATTCGACATAAACTAATATAATCCATTTAAAGTGAAAGCACACATATGAATCATCTAATATTATTGAATATAGGGTGAATTCAAATACAAAATGTTTATGAAAACAAATTATAGTTAGCTCTTCAAGGATTTAGGAAAATACAACACAATCAAACAAACAATTACAGATTAATTTTGAAAGGAAGTTAAGACAAAGTACAAAGATCATTGAGCAAAGGGGTTGACAGTGTAGAGCCTTGAAAATAGTAAGTAGTTGGAAAATAAAATATGTCAAGTATTGTATGACGTCTAATCCTATGGTAACAACAACAACAACAATAACAATCATTGTCATCATCGTCATCTAATTTTAAGGTCACGACCAAGCCAGACACCAAATTTGTGTATGAGACCCCCTTGTTTGTGGGACAAGGAACCCCCTTCGCGCATCAATTTGACTCCTAAAGTCTACGAAGGTATAAATACCCTACCCCCTCTGGATTTGAACTTGTGACCTCCTAGGAGAAAACACATGTTCTTAACCGTTAGGCTCATAAATACATAACCACAATTAAAATTATAATTTAATTGTTGGATCTCATGGATTGAATGAAGTTTGTTCCCAAAAGAAGAAAAGCCCTCAATAATTATGGGTGATATTGTCAAAGATCACATACACATATAGGGTGTTGTATATTTCAAAATTCAAATAACATTTGTTTTAGGTTTAATGGGTCTTAGAACATATTGATGAATATTATATGTAAAATGAAGTCCTCATAGAAACTATCAAAACATGAGATACAAAATAGGATAGGGCCATGGCCCTCTTATCAACTTGGGTTAGATTTGTGTCTTTCCTTTTGATTTTGGTTTGTTTCATAAGGGAAATGATAGGTACTCAACTTTCTTAGACTACAAGCTAGGGCCAAGGTCTCATCATCAACATAGGTGGTAAAGTAAGACACTTGCGTGGTTATATGACTATAATTCCAATAAAGAAACAAAAATGCAAGCCTCGGGTAAAGGAATTGACGTTGTATTAAAAGATACCATCGAGCATCCCAGTAGCTAGTTGTACTCTAATTTTAACTATAGGCATGATGAATAATACCTATTCCCCCAAGTGCACAAACCTAAGCAAATTTAAATCGTGGATTGACATAAAAACTAAAATATTTGATAACACATTGTCATTCAATGAGGAGGTATCCCATATTGCTAATGTGAAGGTTTACATTGGCATAAATCATTTTGAAAATATAGTGATTTATTGATACAAGATCATTTGCATCACTTGATATGATAAGTCATGTCACTTGTGTGAAGCATTTATAAGTGTTCTTTGTGTGATTTGATGTTGTGAATAAAAATGGGGAAGGTGGTAGCTCATACTTCGTAGATGTCATGGCAAAGAAGTTCCAGTTTCAAAGAATTTGAGAAGGACACTTGTGATAGACTTTGATTGGGCATAAACCTAAGAAAATTTAAATCATGGATTGACATCAAAATTAAAATATTTAATAACACATTGTCATTCAATGAGGAGGTATCCCATCTTGTTAATGTGGAGGTCTACATTGGCATAACTCATTTTGAAAATATGGTGATTTATTGATACAAGATCATTTGCATCACTCGACATGATAAGTCATGTCATTTCCGTGAAGTATTTACAAGTGTTCTCTATGTGATTTGATGTTGTGGATAAAAAGGGGAAAGGGGTAGCTCAAACTTCACAGATGTCATGGAAAAGAAGTTCAAGTTTCAAAAAATTTGAGAAGGACACTGGTGTTAGACTCTGTTTGGGCATTAGAACTCTACATCAAATAAAATGACACTAAAAAAGCATTGAACCTGAATCATGGTAATGGTCTAACAAGTTATAATGTCGACAGAGAAGGTAGTCGTTATGGAGAACAAGCTAGCAAACATGTTTAATTATCAATAAGCTCAATTTAAGGAGTGGGCCAAGCTCACGACAACCCATGAATATATGAAAGTGAAGCTGAAGCAACATAGTAACAAAATGTGTAGGTTGGAATTCAAAAGAGAGTACCTGCAAAAAAAAGCTTCAGTGTTGGAACCAAGGGTTTGATTCAAGAGAGAAGGAAAATGACGTTGGATACGATTCTTACTGCACCTATGGGAGCTCTATGTTTAGCTAGTGATAAAATCTCAAGGATGATATTGAACTAGAGATGGATGGGTCTAGCAAGGGCATTGGAAGCAACATTGAAGACTAATCGTGGATGGAGAAAAAGTATAATTTCTTTTGTCTAGAATTTCCCCCTCTTCTCTAGGTTGAACAATGACAATCAATACCTTTTGTAAACTTCTAGAAAAATCCTAGGAATTTGTTTTAATCATGAACGGAAAAAAACCAATCTATAGAACCACCATTATTATGAAGTACAACTTCACAACCTAGACTCATGGCCATTTTGTTTTATAATGTTTGTAATTTAGGAAGACAATCCCTCTAAAAAAAATCATTATAATATTGGGTGTCATATTGTCAAATAAAACAATTTTTATTGGGGAGAAAATAATTCAATAATTATTAATTCGACGTGTAAAAGAAGTCCAAAATTGGTGTAGAAATGTACACCAAAGTCTACATGATAGGAGAAGAGAATAACTTTTAGGAATGGTCAAGGTTCTAAATTCATGTGCCTTTATTATATTATATATATTATAAATACAATATATTGTTTTTGTTTATAAAAAAAATGGTTTATGTCTATTAAAAAAAATACCGATAAGAACCAAAGATCCCTATTCATGCCATTGCAAAAGAATAAAACTCTTAATCACCATTCAACCAAAAAAAACACCCAATTGTCAAACCAAAATTGTTAAGCAAGTTGTGGTTAAGTGGTTGAATAAAAGTGATTTTAATTGTCAAACCCGAGTTCATAGTCCCCAAAAACAAGTTGAGTTACTAGGGTCAAGTGAGTGAATGATCACATCCCAACCAAAATAAATAAAAACCAAAGAATACCTCGAGAAAAAGATTAGATTTGTGTTCATGTGGATCCAAAACATAATTTTCAAAATCCACATAAAATTGTTTTTTTGGAAAGTTACCATTGAACCTTATACATTTGTAGATGTGCTCTTCAATGTTACTCCCCATAGTATGATATATTACCACTTCTTCTCCAAGTTGTAGCTTATTTTTTCTAGCATTATCAAGACCTCAGACAACAATCCTGTACTCTTTAGTTGGCAAAGACAGAAATGGTAACTTAGACATCAATGTGCCCACTTCAAATTAATAAAACTCAACATTGTCAACAATTGGGGTTTGACCTTCGAACCCTTGAATTGGTTAAATATATTTTGAAATTCATGTTGCCCCTCCAAAAAAAATATGGAATTTTGGAATTAAGATCAAACCCAATGACCAAGTTTATTTATCGAAACTCTAACATTCTTGTGGATTCAAGACATTATACTTCCATCAACTAAAAAGGTGAGCCAGGTTCACATCCATCATTCAATAGTAGCGAGAATTAAACTTGATTTTTTTATTCCAATTATCCTCGATGGGAAATCATTATTGCCTTCTCCTATACTAACCTCATGGAAATCCATCAGATACTTTCTTGGTGCAATTGTAATGCTGTCATAGAGCCAACAAAGACCGGGGGTGGTGTTTGGACTTTTATTTGGTATATACACAATTGCATAGGTGATGGTTAAGTATGGGGGTGGAAAGGTGGTGGGATGGATGGTTTCTTAGTTGCAATTGTTGTGTTGTTGCAAAACCAACAAAAGTTGGGGATGGAGATTAAACTTTTATTTAGTGTATATGTAGAGACAATGAGAGTGCATATCGTTGTGCATATATGATGGTTAAGTATGGTGGTATCATGTTAGCTAGATGTACAACCAACGTTTAAAGCCTCTATGTGGCTACAATTGTTGCATGTGAGATTATGTAAGGTTATTATTATACAAGGGTATCATGGGAATGCCAATCCAAACATCACCAATGGTTTTCTTGTGCCTATCATCATAAGACATAAATAGAATTTCCATACTATGAATGTCCACAAGACAGACGTAGAATCACTCTGAACTTGTATCTTTTTTTCTTCAAGGAAATCCTTGTGGAAAACCCATTGAGTACTTCCCCATGATCCATGGATTGTAAACAAGGTAAATCGTCAACTCTATTAACATAGCCTAACCTCAAGGATATTGAGATAGTCAAACCCGTGACCTTCACAATGTACAAGGGGAGAGTTCTCGCGTCTAGCTCATGACCAACTGACCTAACCCRTGGGGYTGGAACTCATATCTTTTTTTCTTCAAGGAAATCCTTGTGGAAAACCCATTGAGTACTTCCCCATGATCCATGGATGGTAAACAAGGTAAACTGACAACCCTATTAACAAAGCCTAATCTTGAGGAGATTGAGAGTGTCAAACTCGTGACCTTCCCAATTTACAAGGGGAGAATTCTCACGTCTAGCTCATGACCAACTGAGCTAACCTGCGAGGCTGAAATCATATATAATAAATGTTTTGCTAGCAAATATAATGTTATGGTAGCATTAAATTACAACTTAGCACATATTCAAGTTGTGGTCTAGTGGTGAAGGATAATTTTATGCCACAAGAGTATCTATTATAAAGGTTCAATCTCTTTAAAACATGATTAAGCAATTGAAACAAGATAAAAATATTACACATAGATTTTAATTCAATGATGAAGATAGTGACATGTGAAATCATCTTTCATGATTCTATTTCCCCTATATACGTAAATAGGGAAACAATTATGAGTAAGTGTAAATCTTATGTAATTTTTTTATTTAATGATGAAAATGCAGCATGCCAAACCCCTATTCAAATTTAGGGTGTTAGAAATGTTGGGAGATAGAAAAAAATAATTAAAACCAAATGCAAACCACATGCAACCCCTATTCAAATTTAGGGTGTTGGAGATGTTGGGAGATAGAAAAAAATAATTAAAACCAAATGCAAACCACATGCAAGTTTTTCTCTAGTGGTGAAGATGAAGATGAATGCATCACAAGTCTTTTATCAAAGTTCAATTTACTAGAGACAAATAAGTGAGTAAACCCAAGTATAAATCTCATGTTATAATAATTAAATAAAGTTGAATTTAAATGTTTCATCATGGTTTCAAATGGTGCATCAGTGGATGAGATCATCATCTTATCCATATATTGGAACACTGTCTTATTCATTCACAATATCTACAACTCAATTCATAAATCCAACTTAATTGGAATTAATATATTACGTTTGGCTTCAGTTTTGAAAAAAAACAAACAGTGCTATGAGAATGATGTGATGACACACAACAATATGTAACTTAGATGTAATTGATAATGACAATTCTGCAAGTGTCTTGTGAGTTTCGTAGATGTCTAAATTGACTTTGAAGCCACCTAATTTCAAGGCATAAAAACAATAATACATAAGATAAGATGATTCTAAATCACTCCCAGAAGATAAAACATTGCCTTCCATCCCAATGTTGATGTGAATACATGAAGTACATCCCAATGTTGATGTGAATACATGAAGTGCATCACAACTTTAGGTCTATAATGTTTGGAGTATGTACTTTAAATGTTACTTTGTAATATTTGTGTTTAAAAAGAAAAATAGTGTTGTTCTAACATTAATAATTTTTTGTACTTATTTTGTAGGTGATGAAGGTGAGGATCGAGAGCACGAGGGAGTTTTGGATGGGGAAGAACCTCAATGAAATTAATTTTGCGATTATAAACATTAACGCAAGTAATTGTTTGTCAACTAGAGATATTGACTCGGGTTTTGAGAATCACGATGCTTCACACTGTATTTTATTTTCTTATATATAAGTATAGGTGTTGTCTAAACATTTATTTTTTGAATTTTTTCACCGGAATTCGATGAAATAGATCTTGGTGAAATCACCATTTTCTATTGTTTAAATTGCATTTTTGAATGCATAAATGATTTCAACACTCTGGAAAACCCGAAGGGCATTCGAATTATATAAACTCAATCACTCAAATATGGAGTTCAAACAAATTTTGACCGAATTTCAGGAAAAATTGATCGGAAAATATGCTTGTAAAAACTCCAAAAAATCGAATGTTTAAACTACGCGTATAAGTATATTTATGATTAATTTTTTCTTGTATATTATCTTTTGAAAGATTGGCAATGGGAATTACTTTTGCATTTTTAGTATGAACATACATTGGGTGTTGTTTTGATATACATT
>JASDQU010503814.1:6183-23975 GCA_032191745.1 Picea mariana
TTGCAGAATTCTAAATCCCTGATTTTCAGTGACTGCCCATGGCCAAATATTTGATTTTCCACTTGTAACAATCATCCCATAGGTAGTTCCAACATGGTCCCCACTCATGGAGTCATGGTTAGCTGATTTTAACATGGCTGTTGCATTTGTCCTACTGAAATCAATATAAAATATTATGTTTTCATACAAGTGTCATAGTCAAATAGTTATTTGGGTGAAATAAGATCTTTTCCCAACAGTCATAATATTTAATTACAATTATCAAATTCGAAATTTGGAATTGCCATAAATGGAAAAAAATTTCCAATTTTGAATTTACTAAAAATAGAATAATTTTCCAACACGTTTTTAAATTTCAGAAATACTTTATTTTTTGGGATGTCACATCCTTTCCCCCTTCAATAAAACACTGTCCTTAGTGTTCGTTCCCTTCTAGGAACAAGATTGGATGAGATTTCTACAAATCTCCCTCCAACTCCCAAGTGGCCTCCTCAGGACTAAAGTTCTTCCATTGCACCTTTACCTGAGCAATGACTCTGTTCCAAAGTGTTATTTCTATCTGGTCCAAAATACACAGGGGTTCCACTTGGAACTCACCTTCGGGTTCCACTTGCACTAAGTTCCAATCAATCATATGTGAAGTGTCATGAACATACTTTTTCAACAAAGAAACATGAAATACATTATGAATTCTTAGATTAGCTAGGAGTGCAAGTTGGTATGCTACTGGTCCAATTCAAGCAAGTATCTTGAAGGGCCCACAAAACCTAGGTGCCATATTGGTACAGTTTCCTAACTTCAATGAACTTTTTTGGGCTTTGACCTTCAAATAAACATGGTCTCCCACTTGAAATTCCAAGTGTCTTATTTTCTGATCTGCATAACTCTTTTGTCTGTCTTGTGCTTCTTTTAAGTTCTGTTGTACCTTCCTTACCATGTTCTCCATTTCTTGGAGCATCTCGGGTCCAACCATGAGTCTGTCAACTGGGTTATCCCAGCTAATTGGATTCGTACACTTTCTGTTTTACAGTACCTCGAAGGGGCTTAACTTAGCTGAAGTTTGGTACCCATTGTTATATCCAAATTCTAACAAGTGTAGATAGTCTTCCCACTTGTTTGGTTTTGTTCTTACATACATGCGGAGCATATCCTCTATAATTTGGTTTGTCCTTTTGGTCTGTCCATTCGTTTGAGGGTGATAACTCGTACTAAAATTCAAATTAGTATTTATCCCTGCAAACAATTCCTTCCAAAAAGAGGATGTGAATTTTACGTCTCTATCTGAAATCACCATTTTAGGAATACCATGTAGTCTAAAAATTTCTTTCATAAATATTTCAGCAATGTTTATAGCTTTAAAAGTAGACTTTACCAGAATAAAGTGCGTATACTTACTGAGTTTGTCGATTACCACCATAATAGAGTCATTTTGTTTTTGAGTTTTAGGTAGACCTGTTATAAAGTCCAGTGATATGGTCTCCCATTTCCATTCCGACACTGGTAATGGTTGTAGGAGACCGGTTGGATGCTGGTGTTCGACCTTGACCTTCTAACAATCTTGGCACCTAGACAAGTATTCTACTATTTCGCCCTTCATATTAGGCCAGTAAAATAGTTTTCTAAGTGCTGTTATCATTTTCTGGTATCCAGGATGGCCAGAATACAACTTCTTATGCACTTCGTCCAATACTATTAACTTTAACTCTGCTGAATCTGGTATATACAGTCTATTTTTAAATTGTAATAATCTCGCCTTGTCGATACTTAGATCTAGTTTATTTGAGTTTGCGGTATTGTTTTGTAATTCTGTCATTATTTGAGTGTATTTTTCGTTGTTAATACTTGTCGTCCTTATTCTTTGTTCCAAATCGCTTCTTTCCCTAATGATATTTATTTCAAATAACCCATGGACTCTTCTGCTTAAAGCATCTGCTACCTTATTTTCCTTACCCTTGATATGTCTGAATTCAAAGTCAAATTCACTCAAGAAGGATAAACATATTGCTTTCCTTGCATTAAGATCCAGTTGGCTAAATAGATATTTGACGCCGCTATTATCCATCAATAGTAGAAAATTTTCTGCCAATTATGTAGAGTCGCGACATTTTTAAGGCATGTATTACCGCTACCAATTCTAAGTCATGAGTGACATAATTTCGCTCATGTTATTTTAATTTTCGGGACTCATAACAAATCACGTGTCCTTCTTGAGTTAGGACACCACCTAGTCCTTCTTTACTTGCATCAACACATATGGTAAAGTCTTTATCTAGGTCTGCTACCTTCAATATGGGTGCAGTCGTCAATAATTCCTTCAGCTTGTCAAAACTGTCTTGACACTTCTGTGACTAGTTAAACTTGGTCCCTTTCTTTTGTAATGACATGATAGGGTAGGCTATCCTGGAAAACCATCCTATAAACCTGCGATAATATCTAGTGATTCCCATGAATGACCGGATATCTGCTACATCCTTAGGTACCGACCATTCCATGATGGCTTTTACCTTCTCAGGGTCTACGACAATGCCTTCTGTTGAAATTACATGTCCTAGATATTGTATTCTCTTTTGATAAAAGTCACACTTATCAAATTTGGCGTACAGTTTGTGTTTCCTCAACGTTTACAGAACTATTCTTAAGTGTTCTTCATGTTCTTCCTCCATTTTAGAATAGACCAGAATATCATCGATAAATACAACTACGAACTTGTCTAAATACTGACTGAAAATATTGTTCATCAGACACATGAACGTGTCTAGTGCGTTAGTGAGTCCGAAAGGTATGACTACAAATTCATAGTGTCCATATCTCGTTCGAAAAGTTGTTTTTATTATGTCTTCATCCCTTATCATAACTTGATGATAACCGGATCGTAAATCCAATTTTGAAAAGATCTTGGCCCCACCTACTTGATCGAATAGGTCATTTATCCTAGGTAAGGGGTACTTGTTCTTAATAGTAAATTTATTTAATTGTCTATAATCGATGAAAAGTCTTAGAGTATCGTATTTATTTTTCACAAAGAGGAATGGTGCCCTCCATGGTGAAACACTCGATCAGATATACTCTTTGTCTAATGGTTCCTGCAATTGTATTTTTAATTTTGTCAATTCTGGTAAACTCATTCGGTAAGGTGCTTTTGAGATAGGGGTTGATCTGGGTAGTAGGTCTATGGAGAATTCTATTTCCCTTCTAGGAGTTAATTCTGGTATCTCATCCACAAACATGTCTCTGAATTCACGTAGGACAACAAAGTCTTCTAACTTTGTCTTATCTTATTTTCCTAGTAGATTCGTTACCTGTATAGCATAAACTGGACATCCCTTTCTCATACATTTCTTCAATTGCAATGCTGAAATTTGTCAAACTGATACCGGTTTTGGTATACCTTGGGTTGTTCTAGTAGTGTCATAATCATCCTTATAGTTAAGTGTCTTTGTATAAAAATCTAGTACTGCCTTGTGCTTTTCCAACCAATCCATTCCGATAAGCATATCATAAGATCCTATTGGAAGGATGTTTAGATTTGTTCTTATGTTTTGTCCATCTAAGTTAAATTCGAAATCAGAAATGAAGTCATCTACCTTCCATTTTGTTCCTGTTGCTAGTTGTACCAGCCATGATTTTGCGTGTTTCAGTTTCGTAAGTTTATTTGACTCTACCACATCACGAGTAATATAGCTTAATGTAGCTCCAGGGTCAATTAAAACAGAAATTCAAGTGTTTTCGATTTTACCTTCAATTTCTACCACAGAGGATTGGTGGTCATCTTGTCGGCCATCTATGGCTGCATTTATCCGATGTTGTCTTCTGCCTACGTCTCCTACCATCGAGGCTTCCTACAAATTATGAACAACAATTCTATTTTCTGAATTTAAACATGGACAATTCCTCCTTAGATGAGGTTCTCCACATTCCCAACACTTTAGTGGTTCATGGGGGTTGTCCCCAAACTTCTTCATTGCCAGATTTACTGGTTTACCGCTGCCTTGCGTATTCATATGGTTGGAGTGAGAATCCTTTCTCAGAAATCTTTTTGTTGCATTAAGATAAGGAGATGGCTGGTATCCCTTCTTTCACTGATTCATTTGTTATTGTTTCTTATCCTTCCAGGCTTTGGGAAACATTGCCCGCTTCTTGTATTGATAAAAGCACATTTGTGCTTTCCTGAATACTTCACTCAAGGACTTGGGGTTGTCAAACTCAATTTTGTCCCTGTAGGACTACGGTAAATAGCTTAAGAACTGCTGGATTTTTACCTTATCCTCTCGAATGTAAGGTATGAACCTTAATAATTGCAGGAATTTATTTATAAGGTCATCCATTATCATCTGTCCAAGTCTAAGTTCATAAAATTCTTTTGTTTTTCTTTCATAGTAGCTTTCAGATAGGTACTATTTCTTGAAATATTTCTTAAAGTCATACCATTCCATTTGTTTCTCCTTTAGTCCCTTGGCCAATTTCAGGTCTTGCCACCAAATGTTGGCCTTCCCTTTCAGATTGTATATGGCCATTCTGACCTTCATATTGCTGGAATAGTTATATATTTAGAAGTACTTTTTGATGTCCAATAACCATGCCTCTGCTTCCTCTCCTGTTCTGGATTCTCCATCAAAGATAGTTGGTTTAATTTTCTTGAATTCTCCTTCAAGGTGATCCGGTTGTTTTCTCTTTCTATCTGTTCTGGTTTTTTCCTCAGTTGAAGGTGTACCTTCAGATGAGCTGTCTCATTTTTATGTTTCCGGTCCCAAGTTCTTGGAAGCTATCTTGTTGACTTCTTTGTCATTAATATATTCCTTTTGGATTTTCTTGGTCACTATATTGCGCAATAGGACTTCGTTTATTTCTTGTTGTTCTTGCTGATCTTTCTTCAGTTTTTCATTGTCAACTTTGAAAACCTGCAGTTCAACAATAAGATTCCTCATTGTTTCAAACACCTCCATGGGTGAGCTTTCATCATTGTTTTGTCTTAAATCTCCATGAGGTCTTTGCTCCAGATTTCCTTCCATCTTGATTTCTACATCGACCCGAGCTTCCATAATTAACACAAAACAGAAAGGGCTTTCTGTTTGTAGCAATAAGGTTTATTAGTTTTACATAAATTAGAATATATACTAAGAAACTAATGTGGCCCTGTTCAGGCCCAGTGTTGTATCTTTTGCTTTGATACCATATGTAATACACCCCAAAATCGTCATAAAAGAAAACAACTTCCAAGGGGCCATAAATTGTAAACTTGTAAGAGATAGATCTATAATAAGGAGGAATATCCTTAGGGTACTTGTGATTCTTATGTTTCAATTTCCTTTTCCTAACAATTACAGAACCAAAGTCGAGTGTTTACTCTTCAATCTTTCTTTAAGTCATACTAGTGCTTTTGTAAGTGGTTAAGTGTTTTAAATGTTGTAATGGTAAGGGAATGGACATAGGCTTAGGGCTTAGGGTTTTATCCCATCCTTAAACCATAATTCCATTCTTGCGTGCAGGCCTAACTTCAATAACCTAACACAACCTTTCTAACCATAGCACAATAATCAAAATAGTTGTTTTATTGTCGAATTTAACGTTTTGGGTTTCTTAAAAAGATGCCACGGGATTGATAACTTCCTCATTAATCCTTCATTTTGGTTGAGATTCTTCCCTTCGCCATGTAGTTATCTAACTTACTAGTCTAGAGATGAGCCCAAGCTGGCAGTTAAGAGAACTTTACCAGACTTATCTAGTCTATGCCCAACGCTAGCTGGACTAGTATCAACTAGAGGTTAATAAATATGAAACTAAGGTTCTGAACATACCCAATCTGACCCTCATAAATGTGACTGGAGGCGTTGATAGTCGGGAATAAATTTCTCTAACCGACCATTAAAGGAGGTGGGTGAGGGATGAGGACCAACTTTGCAAAGCACATGGTGCACTTCCTGTCGTACCCACTACATTCAACATGCATAGTTTTTCGGGTTTAGGGTAGTAACCATTGCTCATTACACATTGTTCAGCCTGGTTTGTAGAGGGTTCGACATTATCGTAATGTTTCCTTTTTTGTTTTACTTCGTGAGGGTTTGGGGTAAGGAGCCTCTTCTGATTGTAATGCTATCGGTAAGTGGCAATCTTATTTTTCAAATTCATTCACTTGATGTTTCACACTATCATCCCTTCTGTTATAGTTTTATTTTGACTGTTCTCATGATTTTCTTACACACATTTTTGCATGAGGGTTAATTTTCCCGTAGGCCCTTGTCATCGCCTTCCACCTTTGATGTTTTTTTCCCCTTTGATACATTAGTTGTTTTTTTATTTATTTATCTTAATTGCATACATAGACATGTATTTTTATTCGCCTCTTGTTCCTGCTCCCAAATTTATTGACGAGTTCTTAAGATTGAAATCTCTTCAATTGTGAGTCTCTCGAATGGAGAGCAGTCAGGTTAATCATTTTGTAAGACTCAGACCATAATTGGGGATAAAGAAAAATTCAGGTTGTTTTCTTCATGACCACTTATTTATATTCTGGAGGTGCGTGAAGGATTGTATACTAGAGTTTTGTTGTTGTGTTGTTTTCTACACATTCCTTAAATTTCTTTGTAATGTAATGGATAGAATAATGGTTTTGTACATTTCCCCCTTTGATTTAAACTCAGGTGTATACCTTATTATGCGGCTCATATATATATACAATGTACTTCAATATGTATTTCTATACTGTCACTTGATTATTCTAGCATTCTTGTTAATGATGATGGGCCCTTTGTTTTGCAACAGTACCCATCAGATAGGTTCTGCTTCCTCCTCCCCTTCTGGTCTGGATGAATACACGGTGGTCACAGAAGAGAAGAGGTCAGTTTTTCCCACCGGAGTTAAGTATTTACTTCGGTTGTACATTCCATTTTATCAAAACTTTTCCTTTCTAATTGAACATATTATAATGACTGTGTCAAAATGTGTATAGGGTTTCGGCTACGCGGCTACAAGGTGGACTACCACTGTCATCCATGCAAAAGGTAAACGAGTTTTGTTATGCCTTCCTCCAGAACTTAGGCAACTCAACCCTAAAGGGTTTACTCTATGTGCTAGAGGTTATTCAAGTTGTGTTAATTATATTATTAGATTTTACGGCCCAAACGAGGGTCGATTTGGAAACTAAGGATTTGGTCGAAGGGATCAATCAGATCTTTTATTACGTTCTAACTTGGCACTTGAGGAAATAAATATGATTTACATTCTCTTACAATCTGAGTAATATAATTGTTGGATCTTTCACTCCTGTAGCTTCATCGTAAACTGTTAACTTCGTACATTCTTGGCAGGGTAGTACATGTTAGGTGTATAGTCGTTTATCCTACAGTTGTAATATTTCATACTGAACTCGTAATTAAATGGAAGAACTGCTTATTTCAATCCGAGATGAATCCAAGTTTTTTTTTTTCTCTATCTTACTTCTGTGCATATGGAATGTTTGAAAACTATATGATTTTCTGTCATGAAGGTGTTGACTAGTCCATGTCTTAGGTAATTATACAGAGCGGTTTCTTTTAAACTTTGTGAACTCTGTCATTTACATCTGGGTTAAAAATTCTTTATAAAATTAATCATATGCAAAAGTCACTCTCTAAAGATGAAATATCTTTCCTCTGAAATCTAAGGTATTATTTAGGTCAAACGAAAAAGAAAAAAATATACTCAACTGCTGCTGTGAATTTCGCATTATTTTTCATGACTCCCTGATTTTTGTCTTTATATTGGTGCTCATACTTTCATTCTGTGAGACAGTATGTGTAAAACTAAATTTATGAGTTTATACGTGTATAATCTATAAAAGGGTATAATAGGACAACATTTTTCTGTATAAGGTAATTTCTATTATATTCACTAGATTCTCTTTTAGTCAATGTTGATTGTACAAGACGCCAACAGTAACTAGATCTATACATCTATGTATATACATATATATAAATTTCATTTCCATATAAGTTTGTAAATATATATCGATGTTCCATGGGATCTATGTTTGTTTTTTTTGGAAATTTAACTACAGAAAGGAAATGCCCATTGACGTTAATCTACTCCTTTCCATATTCAGTTATATATATATAATTATAGGTGCTTCCGTCTAGCATTCTAGTTACAGGAGGGACAATTCTAGAGTTGGGATGTCTATTATGAACTTCACATCAACAGAAAGATTATATCCACGAAAGTATTTCATCTTCCGCAACAAATATATTTCAGCCGTCAGATGTGAACATTCCAGCAGACGTATTACAACAATATATATATTCCCTTCACACAGATTCATCACAACGAATAGACATGATCATTAATATAATTGCATTATAACTATTAGATACAATCACCCAATAGATACATTACATCAACCAGACATAGTCATTCAAATAGAGGAGGGGAAAAATTACATATCTGGAACAATTCATGGTACGACAAAGGGAACATCCACGTTCCTCCCAACCATAGAACAGGGCATCCAAACTACTTTCCCGATTCACCCTCAAGCCTGACCATGAACCCATGAGGGTTCTTTGGAATCTCCCCCTTTGAAAACGTCTTTCAGTTTCAGCAGACTTGTCCTACCTCACACTCAATCAATAGTGTTTATAACAACAAGGAGAACAATTCTCTTTCTTTTTCCCCAGCATACTTGGCAGCGTCCTGCGTCCTTGCATATGCTATTTAACAAAACTAGTCCTTTTTGCCTAGGTCTTTCTTCCCCCCCCTGGGGAATTTTCACAGTTTTCTAAATCCCTAATTTTCAGGGGCTTCCTATGTCCAAATCTCTGATTTTCCACTTGTAACAATCAACCCAGAGGTAGTTCCAACATGTTCCCCACTCACGGAGTCATGGTCAGTTGCTTTTAACATGGTTGTTCTATTTGCCCTTCTGAAATCAATATAAAATATTATGTTTTCATACAAGTGTCATAGTCAAATAGTTAGTTGGATCAAATCAGATCTCTGCCCAACAGTCATAATATTTAATTACAATTATTAAATTCGAAATTCGGAATTGCCATAAATGGCAAACATTTTCCAATTTCGAATTTACTAAAAACAGAATAAATTTCCAACACTTTTTTAAATTTCAGAAATACTTTATTTTTTGGGGATGTCACATAATAGGATATGGAATAGGGATATGTGAACAACACAACTAAGAACTAAATCTAGGATTCAATGTGTTCACAATTATATAAAATTATAAATGTTGTTGATCTTATTCAAAAGATTGGAGATTGGACAACTAAAGTTCTCATCTATGGATATTAGAAAACACATACCTAGTTAAACCCATCCAAATTTAAACTTGTAGAATCAAGTCCCCTATTTACTGGAGATTCATTTAACATATCTCCAAACTGTAATTAATGACAATAAAAATTCAATTATTTCTATAGATACAATGATACATATCTAGATCTAGAATTAGAAGTAAACTATCCTAAAATGCGTAAAAAAATTACTAACTAGAACACATACCAATCTGTTGTTCGTCTCATCATTCTAAATGACCTCCTTCCAACCATCACAGAAAATTTTTGCATACTCCTTAAAATATTCTACTGACATGGCATCTAACTCTGCATCTTTTTTATAAACAAAAATGGCCCAAGAATTGGCTTCCGCTCCCTGACAGTTCAAACCAACATCAACACCATAAAAATTCGATTCCAAATTTTCCCCAATTGCATTCCTATCCTCTTTGCCAACCTATGATGAATCTCGAAACTTTGAATGTGAAGAAATTTCCCCTGTTGGGTGAGCTACTAAAGGTCGTGGAGGCCTCTACACTGTCCCATTTAGATATGCCCATTTTCGATTATATTTCCATCCTTTACCAACCCAATAATAACCAGATGGTAGACTAGTATAATCATGGTGAATGTTCATGAAAAAATATGCATAAAAGTGTCTAGAAAAATAAAGTGGAACCTCATCGTTCCATGAAAATTTCCCATATCATGCCAAAAATATGTTATACAGATGTCCTACAATGTCCGAGTGCTTAAAATATTGCACCTTCAACATCTTTTGCTTTGGCCCATCTTTAAAATTGAACATTGAAATTGTGTTTTCTTTTGAAACTTTATTTTTTATTGCGTCACATTTATTAGGGCCCATCACTTTTGACTTTCGTCGCCTCATCAAATCGATAAAACTATCAGTGGTTGGCCCCATCTTTTGATATTCATCCATAAAGTTTTGCAATGAATGCAAAACAATCTACAAGCTTTGTTTACTCTCCTGAGGGAGATCCAATATCATCAAATCATTTTGCAACCTACTTTTAACACTTAAGCATCACTCAAGGGTCATTTCTTCAGTAATCCCTTCCTAGGGAAGCTCATAACCAACATCCAAAGGATAGGTGGACATAGGCGTGTAATATTATGTTTCTTGATAATGTCACCTCCTAAATCCACCTTCACCCTCTGCACCAACATTATAATCTTTGTGACACCCACTCTCTCTTTCATTGTCATCCCTTGCTCTAAACTCATTGTCTACACACACATTTGAAAGTAATTACAACATTTAACTTGACATAAATTTAAATACACAAAAATAAATAAAATCAAAGAAAATTACCAAAACTATTCTGTTGTCCTGAGGTATTCCCTACATTCTCAGGTGTAGAAGTATCAATGCGCAACTTATCTAAGAAGGTTTCATTTATAGCCCTTGTTTGAGAAAATTTTGGAGTTGATCTATTCACAGGCTCATTTGGTAATCTCCTCTGACGATATTATCGTTGGTCACTCGGAGTCTCAGTCGAAGAAGGGGTTCCTCTTCTTCCTTCTTGGGATAGCCTAGAGCGTTTGCGAGGAATGTTTGGAGACTCTCGTCTCAACATATTGCCTAAATATCTATCTTTTCAAAATTTATGAAAAGTTAAGCACAAGACAATTATGAGTTAATTTCTCCAACATCGACCAACAAAAATTATGAAGAAAGAAAAAAAAATAAGAAGAATTAATAGAAATGTTCTTTATATTAGACACAATTATAATAGGGTGATGCATGACTCCACCACCCATGCCCATTTGAAATATATTTTGGTTTCTTACTATTAACACAAATAACCTTAGTAAATCAACCAAAAATAGAAACAATATTTAGATGATCACATATTAGGACATAAAGTTGATTAAATGATCCAAAAGTACAAGTGGCAAGGCAAAGTCACAACATTATAAGCACTTACTATGATGGAAATACATAATATATGAAGAGTACATGGGTCAAAGTCTGGTAACGTAGTAGAATTTTTCTATATGGGAATCAGATTTCATGCATCCAATGGGTATGGAGCACAGTCCATGAAAATCAACGATTAACTTTACGCCATGTTTTGTTGGATGGAAGAAATATGCCATCTAATTAAATTTTATATCGATGACATCATTACTTTATGATATAGCACCAAATTACTTGGGTTTGCATCCAATCAAACATTTTCTAGCTAAGATGAAACATAAATCCGTGGTCGTGGCCAGATATAAGAAGAAGTTGAAAATTCTACTCACGTCCATTCGAAATAATTTCCATATTGTGGTGGAAAGGAGGAAGTTGCTTCCATGTTTCATCCCAAAATAAAGCATTGGTTCCATCCTTGATTTCCCAAAAACAATGAGTGTGGATAATATCTTTCTTTTTCCAGACATTGTTCCATATTAAGGATCTTGAAAAAATTTCCTGAAAGTATGATAAGGTCTTGAGGCTCTATGAGAGGGTAGTACTTCTTGTACCAAAGGAGGACCCATAGAGTACTATTCGATTTCATTCAATACCACCATGTTTTAGCTCCACAAAATGATTTGGGGACATCTAGATCTTCATTTTATTTTCTACCACAGTCATTTTGATGGCTTTGTCAAGATGTTCATCCATCAAGATGAAGATAAAGGTCGAGAGGGGATCTCTATGCCTGGCACCGTTGGAGGGGGAGAAAGTAGAATAAGGGGAGTAGTTGACCAGGATTGAAAAGTAAGAACGAAAGGTGAAGGGAAGTAATAATTTGATTGAGGTATTTAGACATATCTAATTTTAAGAGCATACTGAGGGTTTTGGAAACTTTTAGAGAGTAGATGACCATGTGGAAAGGATAACTGAATACAATATTTTCCTCCCCTCCACATAGATGACTTTAGAGATGATTATGTAGACCATGTTACAGAGGGAAATTAGGTGAAATTTGTTGGGCTTTTCCACCTTGTCTTCCTTTAGGATGAAGATGAGGAAGGTTATATTTATATCTAGGATAAAATTGGAGTGAAGGTGGGAGCCTTCTACTAAGTTCCATGTGTCCCAAGAGATCAAGTCCTGAAGCCACCTAGTTCTGGACTCTTCTACAGTTGTTCTAGGTGTGAATGTCATTGATGGTTGAGGGATTTGATGGTATCAAGAAAGGATTCGGAGTCATGTTCGAGCCTTCTTATGCCTCCTTTATTTCCATTCAAAGAGGTAATTATGTTTAAGTATCCACCAATAAGCTAATGATCATTATTGATGATGAGTTTGTAGGTGTTTAATGGAGTCAAGAAAATGAAGCTTGTCAGGGATAGAGTTGGGGCCATAAAAATTAGTGAGAAAGTGAGTTTGATATGACCATACAAGATGGAAGGGAGAAGTGAGGAAGCGCTTGGTGGTAAATAAGTTGGACAAAGTTGTTTTAGCATGGTTATAGATAAGGGCAAGGCCTCCTGCTAATTAGTGTGCATATAAGACCATAGCTTGGGGTCCTTGCTAGATGCAAGAGGAAATGGTTTGAAGAAGGAATTCGAGGAATTTAGTTTCTTGTATCATTACTATAAAGGGATTTTCCTAGAGTATTTTTTGACTGAGAATCTCATGCCTGGTTTTACCATTAAGGTCTTTGATATTCCAAGAGATGACCTTCATAAGGAATGTGGGGATTGGGTAGGAACTCTTCTTTCATTGAGGTAAGGAGGCCTGAGTTAACCAAAAACTCTCCCAGATATTTAACAAGTTGTTTGTTTCTTTGTCGATCTCTTTTTCTTTTTCTTTAGGTTTTTTAGGTTGAGCAAAGGAAGCTGATTTAATTCTTATAGAAGCAACATAGGGCATACCTTTTAATTTTGTTGTTGGGTTGCTAATAATTTTATTATGAACCAGTGAGTCCTTCAAAATATGCGCCTATTTCTCAACGATTGAATTCAAGTCATGTTTCTAGTAGGAAGAAGAAATGTAATTTAGGTCTAGATCCCCAAGGTCCATTTCCTTGCCATCATATGAGCTAGGTTATTCTAGTGTGTCCTCCTACATTTCTTCTTCACCTTCATGATTGATTTCAGAATAGCTTAGCTTATTACCATTGATTGTGTATTATCTTAGTTTATTACCAATGATTTCCATTACTTGAATATGAAAATTAATACAAAACTAACTATGAGTACAACTTCCTCATATGAGTAATCTATCTGATTATGAACTACTGGTTACACTGGTTTGAATCTCTCATTGTGTAGTATCCAGTGATATTTCTTCCCATTAATTCCATAACATTCCATATTGTGAATCTCATCCTGGTACCAGAACAATGATCACTATAAGTAATTAAGTCCATTCAATAGGGTTACTACTAACCTCTTTCCTATTTGTCCAGTTACAGTTAAAGGTTGTTGTATCATCTATAACATAGGGTCATGAAGCAAACGACGTGAATTTTAACTAAAAAGAGTAGTATATAATAAGAACTTACGGAAATAGCTTAACTTATAATACATGGGGAATAGAGCCATTCCATTACTATCATATCAGTAGTACAAGAACAACTTATCTTAAGGTTCAACAAGATGATATCATGTTACCTATTTACCATAATCAATACATATTGTGATATTAATATTATCTCTTATTAATACATGGGATATCACTAGAAATAAATGGTAATGCTTCTATGATTCATGTATTCTATGATTACTGTATGTTCACTAGTATGTACACTATAACTAGGAGTGATGCTCAACTTATATACGATATATGTGATGTTATATTAGCAATTTAATGCATATGATAAGATGTATACCATTCTTTATATATGTAATATGGATCTATATTAACTAATGGTAATGCTTCTATGATTCATGTAGTCCATGATTAAGATATGTTCATTAGTATGTACACTATAACTAGGATTCATGCCCAACTTAGCTCCAAGTAATACGAATGATTAAGGGAATTACAATGGAATCAGATTAGGCATAGGATAGTTAAAGCTCATAAGCTAACATAAGTAGAGGCCTATCATTAATTATATGTAAGCTACCTCACATGTATATTATATGCATGAGATAACTCACATATATATTATATTCATGAGCTATATGTAATATCCATCTCTTGCGCACATTGTGCGAACTTATTCATTGAGGACACTTGCTTGCAAGTGATCCAGATTATTATACTATTGGTCGTTTTATTATGATCATGAGATATTATGGATATGATGATATGTTATTTTGTTGTATTTACATAGACATGTGCTATTGACTAGGTCCTCTTGAGTGTGTAGGACTTTGGAAATTGAGGATGCAGAGGCATCGATGAAACCCCTTGGACTCTGGATCGAGTCAGTGAGTGGAGTGTTCGGTTGAATATTGTTGATGTGACATATGTACATATGATTAGATGTTATGATGATTGATTATTATTGATGACATGATTCGTTGATGGATGCAGGATAATGATAGCTTGCCGACCAAATTCACATGTGGAGTAGAGGGGTTACGCACAACAACCAAAGACTTTGAGCGAGAGGTGTGGGAGCAACCCTTCCACAACCTACTAGCACTCCTGTCGTGGCTCGAACTATAGGTTAACAATTACTTAGTTCTAGAAGACCCACGATGTCGTGAGGGAAGACTATGATACTCACTCATGAATATTATAAGGGGCACACAATAAGGCGGGGGCCTTATTCCTTACAGGCCCTTAGTCCCCCACAAGATCACCTGGCGAAGTATTGACTCTAGGGGTTTTTGACATCTACCAAAGTTAGTCAAGAGGTGAGTGACACCCTTGGAGCACGTTGTGCAAGGAAAACAAAAAGAGATGAGTGGCACCCTTAGAGCATGTAGTACATCCTGAAGGGCACGTCACATAAGGAAAATAAAAGGAGGTGAGTAGCACCCTTGGAGCACGTAGTGCATCCTTAAGAGAATGTCACGATCTCAATGGTAAGTGAATAAACCTAGTCGACCTTAAAATGAATGATGTGATAAGTAAGATTTAAAAACAATTTTCCTTAATAAAAATGTCGCCCAACCTAGGAAATTAAAACCTGGGTCTAAGTAGAACATGTGGTCAAATAATAATAATAATAAATAAACATTTAACAAAAAGGGGGGGTAAGAAATTAAAATTAATTTATTAAATTCAAAATTATAATGGAGGATTAAAATTCTAAAAAGGGAAATGGTTGTTTTATCTACATGTGCTAATTTAATTTTTAGTTAAAAAGAAAAGAGGGTAATTATTATTTTATTTTTTTCGACACTTGCTAAATTGATCTTTAGTTAACAAGGACAAATACGGAAACTTAAAAGAAATAGGGAACTTAAAGAAAAAGGGGAAACTTAAAGAAAAGGGGAAACGTAAAGAAAAAGTTGAATGTCTAACTTAGTAAGGAATCTTACCTTGGAAACTTGTTTATGAACTCAACTAGGAATTAAGTAAGGCGTAAGTCATTTAAGATTTGTAAGGGAATATTGGGACACCAAGGAGATTTTTTAGGAATTCTTTTAGGTGGGTGAGAGAAACATGAATATTTAATTATTTAATAAAATTAATTTTCTAGTGCAACTAGGGGATTGAGTGACATGTGTACGAGGGAGGTTTTTCCTAATTAATTAAATAAAAAAGGAATTTAATGAGAATTTGGGAAACTAATTACTTGAAAACTCTATAAAAGGGATGGAGGAGAAGTAGTATGGATCACATATTTTTGTGTAATGTTACACTGCTGAATTTTTACTTGACTAAACTTTCTCTTGTGGGAGTTGGGATACCTAGCTTGGGTAACAAGTGGTAGCTTGACCTTGTGAGGTGAGGTGGGTGCTAGAAATTCTATGGTATTGTGTGTGTGGCCCCTTTGTAGATTAGGGGACTTAGGGGGGAGAATATTACCCCGAGTGTTGGTTGGGAGGTACTGGTGAGGTCACATCGGTTGGAAAGAGCAAGCTAGACGGAGTGCATGCGGGACAACAACTTCAAAGCATTCACATTTGGCTAAGGTACGCCTATAAAAGTTGTTATTTGCAATTAAATTTTAAATTACACATGTTATTTTTTTGTGCTCAGTCGAAGATTTAATTTCCATGAGATTTCTTTCACATGCTTTCCTATGGTATTTGTAATTCCTTATGCTTGTTGTATTTTGAATTGATTTCCATGGAGAATCCAACCCCCTAATTTCAATGACCTCTCTGTGTTTGTTTTTATTGATAATTATGAAGAACAATTATGGTTTATCTTCTATCCCTTATCCCTTTATCTATTAGTTCATTCCTGAGCAGTCGTCTATGAGCCAAATCGACAGCTGTCACTTCGGTGTTTAAAGACCTATAGATTCAAATGCCCTGCTTTCCTGTGAAAGGATAATAAGTGAAGGATAAATGTTTCACCCAACTATCTATCCTTTACTTACCTCTGCTTCTTTCTTTCATGATTAATATTTAATCCTTTCACCCTCCTTGTGAATGAGTATCTGTACGTTTGATTGATCCATTGTCGAATGATTAGTCTTGTGCCTTCTTGTGCTGAGTATCTTTTTGGTTTTTTTATTCGTCTCTGATCGATTACTCTCTGTGATTTTATTTGATAATCCCTGTGTCCTTCCCAAAATTTGATCTAGGTGTTGACTGATTAAATTTTGAATGTTAAATCTTTGTGCTTTTATTGTGAATGAGATATGTATGTTTTCGCAAGATGACCTCTGTGTTTACAAGGTTTACTTCTACATTTTTATTTCGAAGACTACCCAATGCTTAACTCAAGGAACACCCTGCTTCTATCCTTTGATTTTCTATGTTTATTGGGGCGAGTAACCTTTGTGTTTTTAATCCCTAAGTTTTGTTTAAAGTCTGGTTCATTTTGGCGTTTCATCTAACTGGTCAGCGTTCTTTTCCTTTAAAATTTCTCCTATCTAGGTGGAGTAACCTATGTGTTTCCTAGAGGAATTCAGCCAACTCTTGCATCTTCATTTATCTGAGTTTGGTGTGAAGTTGACTGTGGTTTTACCTTGGCGATTTTACCCCTACGAATTTCAGCATGATCTCCCTGCCTACGCCTTACCACTGTGATTTTACCTTCGCATTTTCCCATAGTGATTTAAATCTACAATTTTCTTTTATTAGACCACAATAGCAATTCTGGAATGATGTTTATTAATGTTGGATAGCGATTCTATTATCAATACTAGACAAGAAATTTCTATTATCAATTTATTTATCAATAATCTTTATCAATAGATGTATCAATAAAGTTGACAATGGAAAATGAATTTAATGATTCTTGACAACGATGTCATTATTGATGAATTCTGTAATATTGATTATTGTTGATTACAACATTAGTTATTACTGTTGACAGAAGAACTTAAGAAATTTTGACAATGATTCATTTATATCAATGACATCGATTTTTTAAATATGTGTATTGATAACGATTTTATATATATATATATATATATATATATATATATATATATATATTGATAGCGAATTTATAAATATTGAAAGTGATTTTATGTGTATTGATAG
>JASDQU010503814.1:24083-48407 GCA_032191745.1 Picea mariana
ATATGCATCATGTGGCTGCGAATTTAATAAATACTGACACTGATTTTATTTATTGTGATTACTGTTGTGTTTGACCACGTTCTCATCCTATATATAACAGACAATTTTTTTTATATTTTACACAACATTTCGTAAGATCACAACGATATTATTCTGATATCACAGTAAATATATTTAATAGACAATGATAATAATGTGAGATAGTTCTATCATTGTTGATACCAGAAAGGGAATTAAAGGATTTTATAGATTTCCATGTACTGGGATGAATTAATGGACTAATTATATACATGATTGTTATAGAATTCAATTAATATGGTTTAATAGTGATAAGGAATTTTAGGGTCATGCATTTCCCAAGTTTCACATTATCTTATGCATAAGAGTGTGGACAAGTCATTTATCTTGAACTAAGGCAGGTATGTTTAGGAAGGGTAATGAAAGGGTTGAAAGATTTAACTTAGGCTTATACAAGGAATTACATGTTAGTGAGTGGCAAAGGTAGTGAGACCTTTATGTTCATAAAATCTTAATTAAATAATAAAATATTATTGTATAATGGATTCTCGAGGGAATATTCATCTATGGCTAATAGTGTCCTTTAATTAAGGTATGATTTCAATAGAATTGTTGCACCAGGAATTTGATGTGATGTATGTTTGTTATAGTAGTCAGTTTTCCCTTGCATCTTGTTGACTTGTCGATTGGGTGCTTAGGTTAGTCTTCTTGTGATTGACAGTTAATTCAGTCTCCTCGCACGTTGGATATTTCTTAAGATATTGATCTAGAAATGTTATGTCACACCAGGGTTACTGTCATGCCTATTTCCTGGTGATGGAATGACTCTTGATGAAGGATAATTGCGCACATTGATGGATAGAGGTGATTGATAACCTGGACGGATTTTGTGCTTCCCGGTGTGGGCGTTGTTCGTAATAATTGAAGTTGGTACTTGGTTTCATAACACCTTAATGCGTTTGGTTTTGGACGTCGTAGAGGTTTCTAGTTACTGGTCATTGAGATCGTTGTTTTGGGATGGTGGATGTTTTTCTTTAGCTTGTAGGCATTGTCTTTCTTGTGTCAGGTGGGTAGTCATTTATATGGTCTATTGTGTCACATGTTCATCTGTTTTCATGATGTGCTAATTTTTTGGGTCGTTGGTTGTCTATTTCTTGAATGCATAAGTTGTGTTCATCATCAAGTTGTGTTGACTATTTGTTGTTATTAATTTCCTTCCCGCTTCAAAAAAAAACAATTGCACTTGCTTGCTTCGCATGTAGTTGTAATGATTGGGGTTGATACATATGGTATAAGAGAGGGTTTAACCATGCGACTGTGGATCACAACGCTTTCCACTACAGTAAACCCTTGAGTAATAACCTAGCGCTAAGTAAAACTTTAACACGTCCATGCAGTGATCTCGATGAGAGGACACCAAAGAGATTCGCAAAGACTATCCGGGAAGGAGGTGTCATGCCTCCAGAGGTGCTCACACCCTCAGATTCTAACCCTGGATGGGAATAATAAGCCCTTGGGATGCATTCGATTGTTGTAAGGGATGATAATAGTTTGAAAAGGTCCTTCCAGAGATTTTCAGAGGCCTTGATTCACCATCTGTACTGAGATGAGGCCAGGTCACCTGTACCCCATAGGTTCCACATCGCGCCCAACCAATACTGTTAGTATTCACCGTGAACTTGAGAAGGTCAAATTTCCTAAGTTCTTTGGTGCTCCAGATGGTGCAGGCACCGAGACATGGTTGGAGAATATGGCGAGGTGCTTGAACTTCGTGACTATACCTCCAACATGAAGGTTCGCATGGTGGTATTCAAACTAAAGGGGATATCTCTTATACGATGGAAGGTTCTCCTGTTGCATTTGAATGTGGTCGTCAAAGATGTGTCATGGGAACAGTTTGAGGAATGGTTCCAGGAGAGACACCTTTTTGAGGAATTCGTTGAGCGTCAGCTCAACGAGTTCAATGCCTTGCAATAGGGAGGTCATACGATGACCGAGTACGAGGACCATTTTTTGGATCTGCTTCGGTGTGCTCCGCACCAATTTACTGAGAAAATTAAGGTCAACAAGTTCGTGATTGGACTTAATGTTAGGATTCAGCTTCTAGTTCGGGTACCAGGAATACTAGACCAAAGAAAGTGTGTTGGAATGTGGGGAGCCACATTACCAGTATGACTTCTTGATGGAGAGGACCGGAGCATCTAGATCAGCTAGACCCACTACCGTGGGAGTTTTGGGAAAGGTCCATCAGATTCATGAAGTGGTGAATAACCGCTAGGAAGAGCACCAGTCAAATGTGCTTACATCAGGTACCGTCGCTGACAAGACCCTTAGTATTTTGATATATCCCAGTGCTACTAAGAGTTCCATTTCTGGTGTAGCACTAAAAAGGATTAAGGTAAAGGAAGTCGAACCGGATGAGTTTAGCTTGTAGAAATGGCTTCGGGAGATAAAAAAAAGGTTGGAGGGAAGGTTACAGGCTGTAGCCTTAACTTGAGAGATTTTTTCACTAGGGCCAACCTATATGTCATGATCTTAGGCTCTTATGAAGTCATGATCAGTATGGAATGGTTGGAATGGCATGAGGTGATACTCAACTATAATATGAAATGGCTAAGCTTGGTTGACGATGAGGGACAAAGACATGTGATTGTAGGTCAGAACCAGGGAAATTTTTGAGATTCATCTCTTCTTTGCATCTATAGAAGAGCATGCGCAAGGGATGTAAACTTCATATGATCCTTGTGTTAAACGAAAAGGGAGTAGCGGAAGATCTAGAACACCTTCTGGTGGTGAGAGAGTTTGCAAACATCTTCCATGAGGAGGTACCTAGGATGCCACTGGAGAGGGAATTGAAATTTATCATAGACCTAAAACTGGGGACTGAACTGATAGAAAGAACACCTTATCGGATGTTAACCCCAAAGTTATAGGAGTTTAAAATGCAACTGAAGGAGTTGGTAGACCTGGGAATTATACGTCCCAGTGTGTCACCATGGGGTGCACCTGTTATTTTCCTATGAAAGAAGGATGGGTCATGAAGACTCTGCATTAACTACCGTCAATTGAACAAGGGAAAAATCAAGAATAAATACCCGTTGCTAAGGATTGATGATCTGTTCGATCAAATTAAATGTGTGACAATGTTTTCAAGGATTAGTTTGAGATTAGGGTATCACTAGTTGCGGATCAAGGAGGATGACGTCCCTAAGACTGCCTTTAAAACAAGGTTTAGGAATTACAAGTTTACTATTTTACCGTTTGGACTGACGAACGCCCCAGGGGTATTTATGAGTTTGATGAACGAGGTGTTCCGCGAGTACCTAGAGAAGCTCGTCCAAGTATTCATTGAAGATATTTTGACTTAATTTCAGACGATGGAGGAGCATGAAGAACACTTGCGCTTGGTACTATAGTGTTTGCGAGAGAACAAATTGTATGGGAAATTATCTAAATGGTCGTTTTATCAATAAAAGATTCATTACTTAGAGCATGCCATCTCCAACGAAGGTATTGTCATGGGTTCAGCAAAGTTCGAGGCTATTATGAAATGGCCTACGTCGATGAATGTCCCAGAAGTGCATAGATTCATGGGCTTATCCGGATACTATCGACGGTTCATCGAGGGTTTTTCGAACATAGAAAATCCGATTACGGAATTGCAGAAGAAGAACAAGAAGTTTGTTTAGACTAATAAATTCACAAAGGAATTTCATAGGCTCAAGGAGTTGTTGACCATGACACCGAAACTGAAGGTCCCTGACATGGACACGGACTTCTTGGTTTTCACTGATGCATCCCAGGAAGGCTTAGGTGGAGTCTTGATACAAGACAATCAAGTGATTGCTTACATCTCGAGAAAGTTGAGAAGGCATGAGGAGAACTATGTGAGGCATGATTTGGAGTTGTTAGCCATTGTTTATGCCTTGAGAGTTTGGAGACACTACCTTATTGGATGGGAATTAGAACTAAAAATGGACCACTATGGTCTACAACATATATTTATGCAAAACAACTTGAATACGCGACAACGACGCTGGTTGGAATTGTTTGGCGAGTATGATTTCGAGATTACTTACATAAAAGGAATAGTGAAAAGAGTGGCGGATGAGTTGATTAGAGACCACGCATCATTTTGGTGAATTCTCTACAGATGACTCTACGTGAAAATATTCTCACTTTAAAACATAACGATGACTGATACAAAGAGGTCAAGGATTTTGTCAGACCAAACACAATGATGGTACCAAAATTTGAAGGATTTACCATGGACAATGATGGATTATTAATATTGTGTGATACCATACAAGTTTCACAGAGAAGTGTACATGGATCACCCAGAAGCCATGAATATGAGGGCAGACGTAGTCAACTACAGCCGTAGGTGAAGGCTCAACATAGAACTTCGACAGTATTACTATAGTTGTGCACTATTCTAGAATCAAAATGGGAGGTCATTTCGATGGGTTTCATTGTTGTATTTCCACTGACGACAAGGAGACATGACTCGATTTTTGTGATAGTCGACACCCTAACGAAGAGTGCTCCTTTTATTCATGCGCGTACAACGTATCACGTACCTGACATAGATAGATTTTTCATTAGTGAGATTGTGAGGCTGCATGGCAAGCCTAAGAGGATGATATCTAATCGAGGATCGGTGTTTACTCGATGATTTTGGACCAGTTTCCAAGAGGCCTTGGGAACCCAACTTAACTTTAGTACCACGTATCACCTAGAGATAGATGGGAAGACCGAATGAAAAAAACAAATCTTGGAGGGCATGTTGCACATGTACTTTATGAACCAACAAAAGAGTTGGGAAGAATTATTCCCACTAGTAGAAATTGCGTATAACAATAGTTATCAAAGCACCATTAAGATGGCACCTTTAGAGTTTCCTTGCGGGTGACCATGTCGAATGCCTTTATAACAAATTGCGTATAACAACAGTTATCAAAGCACCATTAAGGTGGAACCAGAAGCAATCTAAGAAATGGAATATCAAATGAAAACAAAAATACAAAAGATCAAGGAAGCGCAAGATCGGTAGAAGAGTTATGTTGATGTGCATTGTGTCGACCATAGTTATAAATTTGGCAATCGAGTCTTCTTGCAGGAGAAATCGCATAAGAGTTTGATCAATTTTGGAAAGGGTGATAAACTCTCTCCTAGGTTTGTGGGACCTTTCGATATTCTGGAAAATAAGGGGCCCGTGGCCTATCAAATAGCCTTGCCTGATTCTTGAGGCATATGCACGATGTTTTTCACATCTGTTTTGAGACATTATATTAGTGACCCTACACATGTTATTGATATGATTCCCTTCCAGGTATCTAATGAGGGTGCACTCACGACTGAGCCAATACGCATCCTGAACCATTGCATTTGACAGCTATGACATCGAACAATATATCAAGTCGAGGTCCAGTAGGACAACTATAGTCTGCACTCAACGACCTGGAGGATGCATATGATATGCGTCAGTAGTTTCCATTTTTGTTTGATAGATAGACTTATGATATCATGATACACTTTATTTCGACACATTTATACTATGAAATTTCGGGACAAAGTTTAAACCAAGAGGGGGTGTATGTTGTTCATCCCACTCTTGTGCACTCTAAGTGAACTTATTCTTTGAGGACACTTTCTTGCAAGTGATCCAGATTATTATACTATTGGTCATTTGATTATGATCATGAGATATTATGGATATGATGATATGTTATTTTGTTGTATTTACATAGACATGTGCTATTGACTGGGCCCTCCTGAGTGTGTAGGAATTTGGACATTGAGGATGAAGAGGCATCGATGAAACACCCTCGACTTTGGATCGAGTCAGGGAGTGGACTGTTGGGTTGAATATTGTTGATGTGACATATGTACATATGATTAGATGTTGTCATGATTGATTATTATTGATGACATGATTCATTGATGGTTGAAGGATGATGATAGCTTGTCGACTAGACTCACATGTGGAGTAGAGGGGTTACACATGACAATGAGAGACTTTGAGGGAGAGGTGTGGGAGCATCCCTGCCATGGCTTACTAGGACTCTCACTTTGGCTTGACCTGTAGGTTAATGATTACCTAGTTAGAGAAGACCCACGATGCCGTGAGGGAAGATTGCGATAGTTCCTCGCGATTATTCAAAGGGACGTGCAATAAGGTAGGGGAATCATTCCTTAGAGGCCCTTAGTCTCCCACAAGATCACCTGGCGAAGTATTGAATCAAGGGTTCTTTACGTCTACCAAAGTCATTCAATAGGCGAGTGGCACCCTTGGAGTATGTAGTGCATCCTGAAGGGAACGTCACGCAAGGAAAACAAAAAGAGGTGAGTGGAACCCTTGGAGAACGTAGTGTGTCCTGAAGGGCACATCACAGAAGGAAACCATAAGGAGGCGAGTGGCACCCTTGGAGCACATAATGTGTCCTGAAGGGAACATCGTGATCTCAATGGGTAAGTGAATAAACCTAGTCGGCCTTAAAATGAATGATGTGATAAGTAAAATTTAAAAACAATTTTGCCTAATAAAAATGTCACCCAACCTAGGAAATTAAAACCTAGGTCTAAGTAGAATATGTGGTCAAAATAATAATAATAAATAAATAAACATGTAACAAGAAGTGGGGGTAATAAATTCAAATTAATTTATTAAATTCAAAATTATAATGGAGGATTAAAATTTTAAAAAGGGAAATGGTTGTTTTATCTACATGTGCTAATTTAATTTTTAGTTAAAAAGAAAAGAGGGTAATTGGTTGTTTTTTTTTCTACACTTGCTAAGTTTATTTTTAGTTAACAAGGAAAAAGAGAGAAACTTAAAAGAAATAGGAAACTTAAGGAAAAAGGGGAAACTTAAAGAAAAGGGGAAACATAAAGAAAAAGATGAATGTATTAGTAAGGAATCTTCCCTTGGGAACTTGCTAATTATGAGCTCAACTAGGAATTAAGTAAGGCGTAAGTCATTTAAGATTTGTAAGGGAATATTGGGACACCAAGGAGCATTTTTAGGAATGCGTTTATGAGGGTGAGGGAAACATGAATATTTAATTATTTAATAAAATTAATTTTCTAGTGCAACTAGGGGATCGGGCGACATGTCTACAGGGGAGGTTTTTCCTAATTAATTAAATGAAAAAGGAATTTAATGAGAGTTTGGGAAACTAATTACTTGAAAACTCTATAAAAAGGATGGAGGACGAGGAGTATGGATCTCATCTTTTTGCGTAACGTTACGCTGCTGAATTTTTACTTGACTGGACTTTCTCTTGTGGGAGTTGGGATACCCAGCTCGGGTAATGAGTGGTAGATCAACCTTGAAAGGTGAGATGGGTGCTAGTAGTTCTCTAGTATTTTTTGTGTGGCCCCTTTGAGGCTCGGGGGGATCAGGGGGAAGATGAGTAGCCTGAGCATTGGCTAGGAGGTACCAGTGATATCACATCGGTTGGCAAGCTGGAGTTGGATGGAGCGCGCATGGAACAAAAACTTCGAAGCATTCTTCTTTGGCTAAGGTATGCCTGTAGAATTTGTTACCTGCAATGAAATTTTAAATTACACATGTTATTTTTCTGTTCTCGGTCGAAGATTTCGTTGCCATGATATTTCTTGCACCTGCTTTCCTACGGTATTTGTAATTCCTTATGCTCGTTGTATTTTGAATTTATTTCCATGGCGAATCCAACTCACTAATTTAAATGACTTCTTTGTGTTTTTTTTTATTGATAATTACGAAGACAAATTGAGGTTTATATTCTATCCCTTATCCCTTTAGCTATTATTCAGTGCCTGAGAATTCATCTAGAAGCCAAATCGATGGTCGTCA
Source organism: Picea mariana (assembly GCA_032191745.1). NCBI lineage: Eukaryota > Viridiplantae > Streptophyta > Pinopsida > Pinales > Pinaceae > Picea > Picea mariana. Next base: position 31,939 of record JASDQU010503814.1, read on the forward strand.
CTTCGGTGTTTAAAGACCTATAGATTCAAATTCCCTTCTTTCCTGTGCAAGGATAATAAGTGAAGGATAGATTTTTCGCCCAACTATCTATCCCTTACTTACCTCTATGTTTTACTTTCATGATTAATATTTAATCCTTTTTCCCTCCTTGTGAATGAGTATATGTGGATTGGACTGATCCATTAATGAATGATTAGTCTTGTGCCTTCTTGTGTTGAGTATCTTTGTGTTTTTGTTGATTTGTCTCTGATCGATTAGTCTCTGCGATTTTGTTTGATTTTCCCTATGTCCTTCCCATAATTTTATCTAGGCGTTGACTGATTAAATGTTGAATGTTGAATATTTGTTCTTTCATTGTGAATGATATCTCTATGTTAATGCAAGATGACCTCTGTGTTTACAAGGTTTACTTCTGTGTTTGTATTTCGAAGACTTCCCAATGCTTAACTCAAGGAACACCCTGCTTCTCTCCTTTGAGTTTCTGCGTTTATTGAGGCGAGTAACCTTTGTGTTATTAATCCCTAAGTTTTGTTTAAAGTCTGGTTCATTTCTATGTTTTCATCTAACACGTCAGCGTTGTTTCCCTTGAAAATTTTTCCGAGATAGGTGGAGTAACCTATGTGTTTCTTAGAGGAATTCACCCAGCTCTTGCATCTTGATTTATCTGAGTTTGGCGTGAATTTTACTACAATTTTACCTTGGCAATTTTACCCCTACTACTTTCAACATGATCTCCCTACCTATTCCTTACCACTGCGATTTTACCTCGGCGTTTTCCCACAGTGATTTAACTCTACAATTTGCTTTTATTAGACCACAATAGAAATTATGGACTGATGTTTATTAATGTGGGATAACAATTCTATTATCAATACTAGACAAGCGATTTCTATTATCAATTAATTTATCAATAAGCTTTATCAATAGATGTATCAATAAAGTTTTCAATGGACAACGAATTTAATGATTCTTGACAATGATTTCATTACTGATGAATTATGTCATATTGATTACTATTGATTACTGTAATATTGATTTCATTACTGTTGATTATTGTAATATTGATTACTGTTGATTACAACATTAGTGATTACTGTTGACAAAGAAATTAAGAATTTTTTATAGCGATTCATTTATATCAATGACATCGAATTTATAAATATGTGTATTGATAGCGATTATATATATTGATAGTGATTTTATGTGCATAGTGTGACTGTGAATTTAATAAATACTGACAACGATTTTATTTATTGTGATCACTGTCGTGTTTGACCGCGTTCTCATCCTATATATAATAGACAACAATTTTTATATGTTAGACAACATTTTGTAATATCACAATGATATTATTCTGATATCACAGTAAATATATTTAATATTATGATAGTGATATTATCATGATATTACAGTAAAAATATTTAATAGACAATGATAATAATGTTAGATAGTTGTATCATTGTTGATACCCAAAAGGAAATTAAAAGAGTTTATAGATTTCCATGTACTGGGATGAATTAATGGAGTAATTGTTTACATGACTAGTATAGACTTCAATTAATATGGTTTAATAGTGATAAGGCATTTTAGGGTCATGCATTTCCCAAGTTTCTCATTATCTCATGCATATGAGTGTGGATAGGTCATTTATCTTGAACTAAGGCATGTATGTTAAGGAAGGGTAATGATAGGGTTGACATATTTAACTTAGGCTTATACAAGGAATTACATGTTAGTGAGTGACAAAGGTAGTGAAACCTTTATGTTAATAAAATCTTAATTAAATAATAAAATATTATTGTAGAATGGATTCTCGAGGAAATATTCATCTATGGCTAATAGCATCATTTAAATAAGGTATGATTGCAATAGAATTGTTGCTCCAGGAATTTGATGTGATGTATAATTGTTACACTAGTCAGTTTTCCCTTGCATCTTGTTGACTTGTCGATTGGGTGCTTGGGTTAGTCTTCTTTTGTTTGACAGTTAATTTGGTCTCCTAGCGTGTTGGATTTTTCTTGGTATATTGATCTAGAAATGTTATGTCTCACCAGGGTTACTGTCACACCTATCGCCCAGTGACATCATGATTCTTGATGAGGGGATCATTGTGCGCCATGATGGATAGAGGCGATTAATAACCTAGCCGGATTATGTGCTTCCCAATGTAGGTATTGTTCGTTATAATTGAAGTTGGTACTTGGTTTTGTAATTCCTTAATGTGTTTGGTTTTGTGTACCATAGAGGTTTCTAGTTACTAGTCATCGAGACTGTTGTGTCGGGATGGTGGATGTTGTCCTTTATCTTGTAGGCGTTGTCTTGCTTGTGTTGGGTGGGTAGTTGTTTATATGGTCTATTGTGTCACATGTTCGTCTGTTTGCATGATGTGCTAATGTGATGGGTCGTTGGTTGTCTGTTGCCTGAATGCGTAAGTTGTGTTCGTCATCAAGTTTTGTTTACTACTTGTTTTCATTGATTTCCTTCCTACCTCAAAAAAAAATAATTGGACCTACTTGCATTGCATGTAGTTGTAAAAATTAGGGTCGTTACACTAGCTCACATATATATTATATGTAAGATATCTAACATATATATTATATGTGAGCTAGCTCTCTCCATCTCTCTCTCTCTCTCACACACACACACACACACACATATGTGTGTGTGTGAGCTAAATGTTTAATTAACCCAAATATAAATTTTATTTTAAATCATAATTTCCCAATGAAAAAAAATAAATTTCAGATAAAAAATGTTATAAACCATAATTGTACATTGACTATAAACAACAGTTCCAAAATAATATAGTAAAAATCTATTCTAACATTTATATTATAAAACTCTATTCTAACATTTATAATAATTTGGGTAAGTTCATCTATGATATCTCTGTGAAAGGGTGCATGAACAAACTTAGAAAGATTCTCTTAGGTCAAGTTCAGAAGATTTGTTGAAACATTTGACTTTCTAAAAAGAGATGCAAGTTCAGATTGCATTTTTTCTTTTCTTGAATGAAGATGCAAGTTCAAATTCCATTTTTTACATTCTTGAATGAAGATGCAAGTTCAAATTTCATTTCTTCTATGAACTTTCTGTTGTGTTCTTATCAGTTTTCTTGGGTATCGTTAATTCTGTTCTATTTTCGAGTCTTCATACTTTTCATCTCGTCTTTGTTGAAAATGGAAGCTACATTGACTTTTGGAGGAATCGTAATTGGTATCTCAATTCATGGCATTGAAATTATACATTTGGATTTAAATTTGTTATTTCCTATCGTTTTGTAAATGAGACATTGACATGAAATGTTCAATGCTTGTGTCTTTTTGTTATAGTGCAAAGTATTGTAACATATTTTAGTTGTGGGAGTAATTGCAGTGGAAATTTTCCCCATGTTTCAAGGTTTATTTATATCTATTGTACGTGATATTTTGTAGATTTTAAAATGGTTCTTTCTTTTAGCTTTGTAAATGAGGCTTTGACATGAAATATTGATGTTTTTTATCAGTTTCTCTAGCAATGCAAAGTGACTGTTAAATATTTCATTGTATCTATTCTGGAGGTTGAGGGAATGACTACAGTGAATATACTACCTATGTTTCAAAGTCTGTTTCTATTTGTTGACTACTATATTAATGCAGATTCTTCATCGACAGTGCATTCCTTTTCTTCCAATTTTATTTAGGTTGGTGAATGCTTCTTTCTATCTGAAACAAAGACTCTTTCTTGGTGAATATAAAGAGTATATTTTTCTACCTGCAAGTGGATTAAAGAACTAATTTTTTCACAATTAATATTGCAAAGATAAATTTATCAAGATTGAGCGAAGAAAGATGGAAAATTTCAGAATCTAGCAGCAAAAGGGATTTTTGCATTTGGAGACATTGCAACCATACATGAAAAAGGCACTTTGGAAGGAATTCAAGTGATGAGTAAGATGACTGATTAAATTTACAGAAATGAAATTTACACATATTTACAGTTAATTAAATTTATAGAAATTAAATTTAATTAATTTGTCCTTGACTTAATGTTAATTTTATTTTTATTTTGATCTCTAATATGATTTTTGATGTTATTTCTATCTTAGATTTGTGACCTTATTTTATAGATAATATTGATGATGAAAAACACTAATTTAGTTTCCAAAACAAATATTTTTTAGTGCAAGTAAAGTTACAATTAAATAATAACAAAAATATTCATAATTTTTATCTAAATTATATAGAAAATGACAAAAATAAAAAAATAGATTCCAAACTATTTTTATGACATCTTGGATGGAATTTAAATATGTGATGAATAACCATATATAGAAATAAAGAGAAAAAACTATGTTTTTAATTTAATTTGTAACTTGAAGTTTGTGATCAAGAAGAAAAAATTAAAAACTATTATATCTTCAAATATAAATTATGTTTTAGGATTAATATTCTTCTTTATTTTATATTTTATAGGATTATCTTGATTCAATTTTATCACACATAAATTTTGTAAACAAGTTGTTATAATCCTATTCAAACTAAAAGTAGACACACAAAAATTATAGAGGAAAGTATTAAATATTAGGACCAAAATGTGCATATATTTGATAAAGAACTATAAACACGGCTTCAAAGATATTTTAAATGTCTGATTTACATTAGAATGACGTATAATCCTATACTATGATTTATGTTTTATAGTATTATCCTGATTCAAGTTCATCACACATAAATTGTGTAAACAAGTTGTTACAAGCCTATTTAAACTAAAAGTAGCCACACAGAAATTATAGAGGAAAGTATTAAATATTAGAAACAAAATGGAAACAATGAAAATGAAAGATCCCTAGACAAAACTGGTGATATTTTTTACATGTGTCCCACTCCCTCTAATGCTATTACCATTATGAAAGCCAAATTTGTATAAGCATTGGAACATAGATTGGAATAGGAAGTTCATTGAATACAAGGAAGAATGGTATATTTTGAAATGATTTAGATGCCATTGAAGGATCAGTGGAACAATGTAAGTCTTATTTTCAAACTCTCATTTTAGAAGATTCTGCATAATTTCAGTGCTTTCCTATTGAAGGTCTACCATGTTGTGATATTGGTATCTATTTGATCTAGAGTTATAGCCTAATTGTATATTTCTCGGTTTTGTAGTATTCTCCCATAGTAATGAGGCATTTGATATGAGTATGACCATAAACATTTCAGAAACAAAAATGTGAAGAAAAAAAATCATCAATTGTCTTTCTCAGCCTCAAAGAACACACCAATATCAATGATTGAATATGACAAAGAATGATCATCTTTGAATTCAGCAAGATGATGAATTTACAACCTAGAAAGTAGCAAGGCATCATTCAAGAATGAAAATGATTGTATCAATAAACCAGAAATAGGGGAATAAGCCCGAAATGATGAAGATTTCCATTAATCATCACGCAATGATCAATTAGTTATAGGAGTAGAAATCTATTTTGACTTACTGAAATCAACGAAAAGAAGATAGTGACAGTAGCAGAGGCATTGATAATTTTGAACTTCATCAATTGAATATCAAGTGCATTGTCTATCTGAACAAAAAATTGAGATTTCCCAAGGTCTGGAACATTTGGGTTTTTCATTTTTTCTGTAGATAAATTATTTAAACTCAGTTGGGCCTCCATTTTCTTTGTATTTTCATTGTTTTGTGTTTAATATATTGATGCTACAGTTTTCTTTATCATGTCTAATATATTGATGCTACATTTGTCGTGCTCACATCTTGTCCATAGTCCTGCCCCCCTATTGACTATGACTTGGCCATGGGAGGCTAGCCCTGTGGCCAAGTCGTTGGCATGCCCATGACTTTGCCACAGGGCTATCCCACCACGACCAATTCATAGTCAAAATAAAAAATTAAATTAAATTAAATTTAAATTTAAATTTACATAAATTAAATTTAAATTTACAGAGATTAGGCTTACTTGCAGCTCCAAGACCCGCTCTCCGCAACTCTGACCGCCCATCCGCCCACCCATAGTACCATGCCAAATAGGACTGCCTACCAATAGGATCGTACCAACACACTCACTCACACTATCACTTACACTTAGAAAAATCGTAATAGTCACGATGTGTGGTAAATATATAAACATATTTTTGGCCAAAAGAATGTTTCGACCAAAAATTTATTTCTGCTGAAAACAAATTTCGACCGAAAAAATATTTCGACTGAAAAACTATTTTAGTCGAAATATGCTTTCGGCCAAAATAAATTTTTGGTCAGAATATCTTTCGGCTGAAAAGAGGTTACCGGACGAAAAAAATTCATCCAGCTAAAATTGTACATGAAGATCGAGGGCGTCGTCACAGTGCCATTCGATTTGATGTTCAAAGGTTCAGCTCAAACATATTTCGGATGAAAAAATATAGCTTTCGGTCGAAAAAAATATTAGTTCGACCGAAAAAATGTCTTTCTGAATTTTGGAGATCAGATTGTGATGAAATTGTTACCCACCTTCATGGATTTACCCTCATGATTCTCCAAATCATCTATAATTGTAGCTACCACATCCCGTTTTTCCTCCTTATTAATATCCAAAGAATTATCATTCTCGTTAGTGAACATATTATCAATACATTGACCCTTCACTAACTTAGTACTCATTTCCATATCAAACTATTGGATCCTGGATACCCCCTTTCCACGAATACCCAAACAATCATGCTAAGGGAGTGTCTCCTTAAGGAAAGCATGAGAGACAAATGCAATAATATTATAGTATCCCACATAAGGCCTAGAGTAATTCAATTATTGCATAAGAGAATATGCTTATTTTTCATACCAATATAAGTCATTGACTCGAAGTCTTTGAGGGACTTGCTCATAAATGCAATCAATTGTTGTATATTTTCCACATTCTTTGCAACATGACACGAGATATGGTTCTTCGAAGTGAAAGAAAATACTTGATATTCCTTGGAGTAATATGGATTCAAAAGGACTAGTGCCAAAGCTATGGAATGTTTTATGATGTTGAATGATTTCATAGATTCACTATCTCACTTGAATTCAAGATCTTTCTTCAATAAGTTAGAGATTGGTTTAAAGGTATGGAATATTTTATTATGTTGAATGATTTCATACTTTCACTATCTCACTTGAATTTAAGATCTTTCTTCGATAAGTTAGAGATTGTTTTAGTGATGAAAATTTTTGGGCTGAATCTCTGGATGATGTTGATTTTACAAAAGAAATATTCCACTCCCTTTTTGTTCCTTAGTGAGGGAACCTATTGGATGTCCTAAACATGGGAAGGATCTATCTCCCTTTTTGTTCCTTAGTGAGGGAACCTATTGGATGTCCTAAACATGGGAAGGATCTATCTTGACTCCTTATTTTGAGATGACATGTCCAATGATCTTTCCATCATCAACCTAGAGATATACTTCTCTAGTTTTAATGATAATCCATATTTCATACATCCATAAAAAAACCCTCAAATGTTTCACATGGTTACCTTTTTCCTTGTAAAACACAATCAATTCATCTTGATATATCGCTACAATCTTCTGATTAAAATCTCTAAGTGTAAAATCCATGGATATATGGAAGGTATATCCTAGATTCATTAACCCAAATGAGATTCTATGATATTTCAAACTCCCCGGGGAATGGTGAATGTCAATTTGTGTTGATCTTTTTATTTATCCAAGTGTTGATCTTTTTCTTTAACCGAGACTTGATTATATCTAGAAAATCCATCAAACATCAACAACATGAATGATTTTTTTACTCTCTACAGTAGATTATCCATGTTGGGAAGAAGATAATTATATTTGGGGGATAATTGGTTGATATTTCTAAAGTCAACTAACAATTTGATATCACCATATTTATTTATTACCACCACTACATTGCTAGGCCCAGATGAATGTATGGTAGGAGAAATGATTTTTTCTGCAAGTATATTTATATTTTCAATTTATTTCTTGATAAGGGACAAGATGTTTGGTTTAATTCTTTTCAAATTTTTTCCAAAGGGATTTTATATTTTCAATTTATTCCTTGATAAGGGGAAAGATATTTGGTTTAATTCTTTTCAACTTTTTTCTAAAGCGATTTTCATCTTATTAAAATCGGATGGTATGTTGACTAATATCTCCCATGTAGGCTTCTGTGTCATCGTATGACCAGGAAAACACATCCCTATACTCTCAAATCAACTTTTATATTCAATTTATCTCTTCTTGAGTTGTTCCCTTTCTAATTTTTATGAGCTTGGAAATGGCCTTTCAACCAATGTTGACTTCTATGTGGTCATGAGGCTTAGTGACTTCTTCTTTTTATTTGTATCATGATGATGAAATGTACCAAGACATAAGGGATCGTATTATATTTCATTAACTCAACCACATCAAATTCATCATTCACACTTTCCTCTTTTCAACAATCCACCTTAATGTTAACAAATGTTTCTAGGTTATTCATGAATATTTCTACCTAGGAATCAAATTGGAATACTTTGACGTTCTTAATATTAGTTTTGATGGATGGAAAATATATGATGTCCATTCTATCCTTGATCAAGATAATGATTTCGCAACATAGAGATTTAGTAGCTACTAAATTTAAGGAATATTCCTAGGAATTATACTCTCTTGGGATAAACTCTATCAAAAATGCATTGAATGAGTATATCATGTTCAAAAATATTTTTTTATACTTCCTCAACCTCCCATTGTTCATAGAATATTGGTATTTTACTCGAAACACTATGAAATTGGAGTTATTAATTACTTGTAACATTTTTATTCCCATTTATAGAGCCATTTTGAAACCTGGAAGAAAGGATTCATATTTTGCAACATTATTCATGGCCTCAAACTCCAACCTATAAGAAAATTTTATCACATCGTCCTATGGGGAAATGAAAATTATACCCACACTGGTACCTAATTGAGAATGTGTACCATCCAAATCCATATTCCAAATATCATCATTTTCCCTTATTACATATTCTTCCTTGATCTAAGGGGTATGAATGTGATAGGACTTCACAATTACCCATGTCATCATTTAATTTGCAATCAAATTCATTCATGGGTTCATTAGAATCCTCTACTTGAGATTTGCTAAATTGATCATAATGAAAGTTGACATAAGTTCCTTCAAACGTTGGGATGGTTTTGTAATATAGATCCATTTTCAATGAACCACCTAAATTGATAGACCACTTCCCATAAAATAACATTCACATGCATCTAAGACATTAACTACAACATCCATTAAAATCAATATGTCTATATACATGGCTAACTTGACATGCAAATATTTAATTAATCCAAACATTTTGATTTCCCTACAATCTATGTTAGACATGTTTTTGTATGGCCTAATGATTGTAAAGCCTAATTGCCTTATTAATTTCAATGGTGTGACATTGGTTAATTCTGATGAATCTAGAATATAGTTGTGTAGCAATACATCATTGACTAGTAGGGACACATAGAAGGGGCCATGATCTCCATTCTTCCTTCCTTGAATCATCATTTCTAACACGTCAGGAGCATTCTTAATAGGAGTGTTAAGCCATAGTAAAAGACTCATGTTATGTATAAAACCCCTTATTAAACCCTATATATTGAATTATTACATTTCTAGTATTATGTTTGTATGTAGGATATAACCATGCATTTCACCCTTTCATCATAATTGTACCCTTTGTCTCCTATATATATACCACGGAGACCTAGTATTAGGATCATCTTATCTCATCTCATATTTTATTATGAATTGGATATATTGTAAAGTAAGGTTTTATGATAGAATTGGACTATATTAATTGACCTTTTATCATTTTGAAGGAATTGTATGAGAACAAAGGGTACCAGAGAATTGATCTGAGGATTTTGTTTCTTCAAGCAGGTCATCTTGGAATTTTTGTTATAATGTTTTTTTCTATGTCACTTGAGACAACAAAATTTTGAGGTTATTTAGAAGACATATCAAGGTGTCCGTGGTAAAAATTTCAGGTCCTGGGTCATTATAATTTTGGATATATATCCTATGGAAGATACGGTTTTTGATTCATCCTAAATTCAGTTTTGAACCATTCATCTTTGGATTTTGTCTATAAATTGTTTTCTCGGTGGTTTTAGAAAACACATTTTTGTGGAGACTCGGGAGGCATCTCCTAGTACAGTTGGTCCAAATTTTAGATTAATGGTATCTATTATTTTTTCTCTACATTACATTTAACTCAAGGCTTGTAACTAATCCTGAAATCAATTTTAAAAGAGTGACCTTGGAATTTTTGTTGTAACATTTTTTCAATGAATCTTATGACTTTGAAATTTTACGAATCTTGAGGAAACAAAGTGAATCACATGTCATATTTTTTTTGTATTTTGATTATGTTGGACTATGGTTGTCATTAGAACAAAACCCATAGGTTTTAGTCTCTGCACAATCAATAGAGTTATCATCCATGATACAATATTAATCCATGTTGAGAAACACGTGGGAGGCATTGAACCCAATGTCCAATAATCACCCCCCAAGTGTGTTCCCGAGGCGTTTTGAACTTGAGACCTATTTCTATGATACCAATTGTTGGAATATGATTTCCATTAAACTAAAACCCATAGGTTTTAGTATATGACACAATCACTGGAGTTAGGATCCATGAGATGGGGTTAACCCATGTCGCAAAACACGTGGGTTTCACTGAACCCAATGGAAAAGAATCCTTAGAAGGGAGAACATGAAGCATAGACAAGAAGCTCCACATTGATCTACATGACATCTTGAAAAAATTACAAGGGTGAGAAAGAAAAAGTGTAGGAGAGAAAGATCATAAGAAAAAAACAAATGGGGAGAGAGATTTTCAAACAAAGGTGTATTGTCATGGAAGTTACCCTTTTCCATCGATTTCAAAGGGGGTGAGAAAGTTTAGGAGCATGAAGATAGGGGGATAAAGCATGAAGCTATGGGGATAAATGATCACAGGGAGAGTAGGAGTGTTTTCGTTAGTGCCAAAGGGGGATACTGTTGGACAATTTGTTTTCATTGATGTCAACCCTAGAAGAAGTCTAGAAACCCCTAGTGGTGATTTAGTTATATTTGATGTCAACTCTAGAAGAAGTATATAATCCCCTATAAGTGATTGGTTTATTTGAATGAATATCTAAAGTGGTCCCCTTATGGTTTATCTCTAACCATGGACCTCATAGGAAGATTCTTTGAAGAAGTCTACAAGAAACCATGAGAATATGGTTAGTAAGCCCCAGAGGCGAGGTCATGAAGCTCGACGTTGATTGACAAAAAAAAGTAAGAAGGACATCATAACTACATGAAAAAATCCCATAGGTGGACGGTTCTCATCATACCATTTCCTATGGTAGGTGGAATTCAATATGGTTCTTCATGGTTGAGAAGTTATACCCTCTTAACAATAATTAAGGTTGGTTGTCATTGATGTCAACCCTTGAAGAAAGCCCCATAGCACAAAGGCTTGGGTAATGGACCCTATATTGCTTTATGTAAATATGACTCATTATCGTTTTGTCATGGTTGATAAGAATTAAATATGGATGAACTCCAAAGTGGTCCCCTTATGGTGAAAACCCTCACGGGAAGAAACTTTATGGAGTAAGAGAACCCATGCTTAATTGTGGAATAATGAGATGAAAGAAAGTGATTTTGTTGGGGCAAATATCCTATATGGATAGTTCTTGTCATGCCATTTCTGGGGGTATGTAGAACATCACATAAATCCTCACGGTTTGAGAGTTATGGCCTTACAAAGTTGGAGGACCCTCACATGTCATCTAGAAGCCCCAAAAGGTCAAAGTAGTCAAAGTGGTTTAAGAGATTTTAAAAGGTAAATAATAAAGTGAAGTGATGAGTGTATTATAATTCAAAGTGAATACAAAATAAATTATTTCAATAATAAATTTAATGGAGAAATTAGAAGTGGACCCAACCCTAAAATAAGGAAAGTGGGCCAAGTGACCTAGGAGATGTTTTTAAGGAAGCTACTTGGAGAGTATAAATAAGAGGCAAGGCTCTCTCATTTGAATCAAACTTGAGCATATTGAATATATATATATATGTGTATGAGGTAACCAAGGATATCTAAACCGGAATTCTGAGTGAAGGTGAAGAAAAAAAGGCCGAAATGCAAGGAAGGATAAATTTTTTTGATGGTGCTTTCTAAGGTATGTTATTTATAGGTCATCTCAACATTTTCGCTATAAATTTTTTTGTATAATGATTCAGACTGTGAAATTTCTATTCAAGTGTGAAAACATATCCAAGTATCTTTGAAACAAAATTCAGCTTGTGGGTCGTTGCATTTTGGGAGTTACACTCCGTGGAAAATCGGGTTTGTGGACAGTCCTGAAACTAGTCAAAATCAGGTGTTTCGGGTAAAAACGTCATAACTTCTTCATAAAAGATAAAAATTAAGTGATACAAAATGTGTTTCTTAGGGTACTATTTCTAGTATGTTGTGTAATAGTTTCATATCATTTCATCAAATATTTTGTGCGAGGCACTCTCTACAAGGTCGCTCTCTAGAATAAGCCAGAATTCAGCAAGGTATGCCATTTTTGCTATAACTCCTTTTCTGAAAGGTTCCAAGTAGTGAAACTTGGAATAATTTCATTAAACACACTAAAGAACATTGTGTATCAGTTTCAGATCTTTATACATTACAGGTTCAAAGTTATGATTACTTCAAGTTAGGGTTGTTGACTAATCCAAAACTAGGCATGTGAGATTAAAGAAAAGTTAGATGAAAATGATAGTCTCTTGTTTTTAAAGTTAAGGAAGGTTTGCAAGAATGTGATCATATACACCAGGTCTATTACAGATCTACAAATCAGATTTGGATGATGAAATTGANTTACAAGTCATCTCACCATTTTCGCTATAACTTGTTTTCTATAATGATTCAGACCTTGAAATTGCTATGAAAGTGAGAAAACATATCCAAGTATCTGTGGTAAAAAATTCATCTTGTGAGTCGTTGTATTTGGGAGTTACACTCCGTGGAAAATAGGGTTTGTGGCCAGTCCTGAAACTAGTCAAAATCAGGTGTTTCGAGTAAAAATGTCATAACTTCTTCATAACAGATCCAAATTTAGTGAGACCAAATGTGTTGGTTAGGGGACAGTCTTTATTATTCTTTGTAATAGTTTTAGATCAATTCATCAAATATTTTTTGCGGGACACGCTCTACAAGATCACTCTCTAGAATAAGCCATAATTCAACAAGGTATGCCATTTTTGCTATAACTCCTTTTCTGGGAGGTTCCAAGTAGTGACAATTGGAGGAATTGCATTAAACACACTGAATAACATTGTGTATCAGTTTCATATCTTTATACATTACAGGTTAAAAGTTATGATTACTTCAAGTTAGGGTTGTTGACTAATCCAAAACTAGGCATGTGAGACTAAAGAAAAGTTTGATGAAAATGCTAGTTTCTTGTTTTTAAAGTTAAAGAATGTTTGCAGGAATGTGATCATATACATCAGGTCTATTATAGAGCTACAAATCAGATTTATATGATGAAATTTATGAGGTATTTTGGTTGTGGTACATGTTGAGTACATGGTTGAGACAAGTACTTGATGAGTTGGCGCACATACATGAGGTGTATAGTTGATGATGTTGGTACATATTGATGAGTAGTTGAGACATGATTGGTACATACTTGGTACATGGTTGGATGCACTTTTTTATGGTACAAGTTGATTACAGGTTGGTGCACGGTTGATGCACTTGTTTATGGTACAGGTTGATTACAGGTTGAGGTACAGGTTGATGCATGGTTGATGCATGGTTCAGATTTATTGGTACAGGTTTACAGTGGTATATCTCACAGAAATAGTGTGACAGTGGTTCCATCATTCTACTTCTACTTCAGGGTGGCAGGACAGGGCAAGGACAGGTGGTTGTAGCCGGAGAACATTGGGGGTTGTAGCCTCCTTCTGGTTGTAGCCGGAGAATTGGGGAGTTGGAGCTTCCCTCAGGTTGTAGCCTGTGAAACTAGGGGATTGGAGCCTCCTTCCAGTTGCAGCTAGAAAACAAAGGAAGTTGGTGCTTCTAATGAATGTAATTTTTCAAGACATATAAGAAAAAGCATTCTGTGGTTTTCTCCCGATTTGGGTTTCCACATAAAACACTAGTGTACTGTGTATGTGTGTGATTGTTTATTTCTTACTGCTCATTATTGGACAATAATTCTACATTGATATAACATTTGAAGAAAAAGGATTATAATTACGTTATTACTTATTCACCCCCCCTCTCAATAATCCAACATATCTGAGAAGCACTAATGAGAAAACATCCACTAAAACCTTTGGTCTCCTAGATTTTTCATTATAATAAACCTATGCTTTCATTATAAGATTTTTTTTTTTTAATTTTACCCAATCCTATAACACTAAAAACATTTGTTAAAACCTCTGCAAGAGCACATTTTCCTTGTAGTGTTTCTTTGTTCATAACTTCTCTAATAGTGAGAACATTAATTTTCCACCCTTAAAGCCTCTTCCCCATGTCAAACGTTGGTAAGATTCTTACAGTGTGCAACATGTCATAGATTTTGAATTACATGTGATAGATCCCACTTGGGGGGAATTTGTCAATGCCTTCAAGGAGGAGTATTTACTTGTTGGAAACAATTAAGACTGATGCATGAGATGGATGATCGTGTGCCGATGTAAATATGAAATTGTGGCACAATACACCAATGCCTTTCATACCCTACTTGTAAAAATAGGTATTCAGGGTTCTTAGAAACACTTGGTTCTAAAATACTATAGCACCCTACACAAATACATCCAACAATAAATGGATTCATTGGAAATATCTTTGTTAGGAGTCACTTACCATTATGTCATCAATATTGAGAAATATTTTTTTGGAAAATAGGTAAGAAAGGGTTTGGGACCAAAAATCAACAACAACACCATAAGGCTAAAGGCCACCCTAAATTTCAGAATAAAGCACAAAGTAAAGATAATCAAACTCAAGATAATCGTTCAAAGCCACATCCAAGAATAAAAGCATGATGTTAAAGAAGGACATGAGAAAGTGGTGTGACCACCACAAAATTCCTTCGCACAACACTGAAGAATGACACACCAAATAATCATTATTGTCCAAGTTGAAATCCTCATACTCTTATTTGATCCTGATGAAAACACAAGACTTAAGAGTGACCTCGGTTGTATGAGAATGATCTTGACTTCTTTGTTACATATGAGGCATTGGTCATACGTAAACAAGTCTTGGATTTCACGTTGAAGATGTAATTTGTGACATCTTTGTGTTCCTTCTAGACAGTGTGAGAAGATGATTTGAGAGGCACACTATAGTAAATTTGCAGGGCATTTAAGCATGGATACGATAATGGAAATGTTGAAAAATTACTTATACTAGCTAAAGCTCCAATATGACATCAACAAATATATCAAATTGTGCACTTCATGTGCCAATGTTAATATTACGATCAAGATACAARKATTTTACATTGCTATGAATACTCAATATAAGCCTTGTGAGTCATTTTCCATGGATTTTATGTTAGGTCTACCATTAACCAAGCATGTTAACAAYTGTGTCTTTTTGGTTACTGATATGTTCTCTAAGATGGAAATTTTGTCTTCCTATAAGAAGAATGTCATAACATAATTTAGTATTAATATATTVTTYGAGCATGTTTGGTTTGATTTTKGGTTTCCCAAGACCATTKTTTATGGTAGGGACATAAGGTTCCCTAATATATATTGGTCCAACCTTTG
This sequence comes from Picea mariana, assembly GCA_032191745.1. NCBI lineage: Eukaryota > Viridiplantae > Streptophyta > Pinopsida > Pinales > Pinaceae > Picea > Picea mariana. Next base: position 47,734 of record JASDQU010503814.1, read on the forward strand.
GTMTGTGATGARCRCCRCCACACACMAAACTAACCAAATTGATTKCCTTCCATCCTTGAATARATGGAAAAATAGAGGYAGTTAACAATAGGAGTGTACATATCCTCAAAATATACAACTCCAAGCATCCATGTACATGGAATGAAAGACTTCCTTATGTTCAACACAACCACAAGAGAAGTCTTCACAACTCTATTGGTAACAACCCTTTTTAGTGTGCCTGGGGTTCCGACCATTGGCCCTGAATGATGTATATCTACCCATCGCATTAAGATATGGAGAGTCTTCCTATCCTTAGAACAAGGTAGGAAAAGAAACAACAATCATTGGATAGATCCAATAGATCCAACAACAAGTTCATGACATTCAATAGAAATCAAATATCAAGTACAAGCAACAACACGATCAACATCAAGTTCATCACAAATTTCAGGTTGGTGATAACATATCGTTGCACATGCATAAAGAATGGTTTACACGTGCTTACTAGAATATCATACCACTTTGATATTGTTGAAATATTGTAACTGCAAAGAGTATTTTATTTATTATTGAGTCATTATTAAATAGATCAATCCCGTTTTGTGGATTGATCATGTTGGGCATTGTAATTGACCAAATCCCCTTTTGCATATTGGTAAAACCCTAATTGTATTATGCAAATTAAGTAGTAG
>JASDQU010503814.1:86596-98412 GCA_032191745.1 Picea mariana
AAACCTGTGGGGTTGCTATGGGATCCCCCCTCTCTCCCATCATAGCCAATTTATTCATGGAAGATTTGGAAAACAATGCCCTAATCTCCTCACCCTTCAAACCTAAATACTAGAATAGGTTTGTTGATGATACCTTTGTCATCTGGCCCCATGGTTGTGACAAATTATATGAATTCGTGACTCACCTTAATAAACAATCTGATCACATCAAATTCACTATAGAGGTTGAAAATAATGGTAGTCTTCCTTTTCTAGATGTCAGAGTCACAAAAATACCTGATGGATCCTTATCCCACCAAGTTTATAGGAAGAAAACTCACACTGAACAATACCTTCATGCTGATTCCCATCATCACCCTTCCAAAAAACTAGGTGTTCTCAACACCTTAGCCACTAGAGCCTTCATAATTTCTGATGATGAACACCTAGAGGAAAAGAAAAATCACCTCCTCAATGTTTTTAAAGATAATGGCTATAAAAAACATCAGGTGATGAAAGCCTTTCAAAATGCCACTAAAACACCTAGGAATAAAGAACAAACAAATAATGATGTGTCCAAGGTTTACTTACACTACATACAAGGGACAACAGACAAGCTTGCTAGGATTTTAAAGAAGAAAAACATTGGGGCAACTTTTAAACCCTTAAACACTATTAGGAATTCCCTTAGGTCAATCAAAGACTATGTTGATCCCATCGAACAAAAAGGTGTCTATATGATCCCATGCTCGTGTGGTAAACAATACATAGGAGAAACAGGTCGTTCCTTTAAAATTAGGATTCAAGAACATGCCACTGACATCAAACACAATCGCACTCGTCCTTCAGCTCTCATAGAACATTCAGACAAAACTAAACATCACATTTGTATTGAAGAGGCCAAAATTCTTTCCAAGATAGATCACTATCACAATAGAAAATTCAGAGAAGCAATCGAAATTGAAAAACAACCTAACAATCTAAATAGAGATGATGGATGGAAAATTAGTCAAAATTGGATCCCTACCCTAGCACATATGAATAATTCTAGATATTAATTTATAAAAAAAAATCCAGTCGGATCTTATTAAATAAAAATTAATAAACAAACAAATAAACAATTATTAAACAAACAAATAAATAATTATTAAACAAACAAATATAATTTCTTATGCTTTATAATTCGTGGTTTCATTTTTCATTTTTAATAAGTCAGCTCCTTATAACAACTTTTCAAGTATTTATACACATGTTATATATTTTTTCCTTCATTTCTCACAAAAACGTTTTCTGGATGATGGACCACACTAGTTTGGTCCGAAACGTCGAAAATAAAAAAAACTTATGTGATAAATCCGAAAGAACTTTCTGATCAAAACAATGGTTGCAAAAGCCTTAGAACAGAAATAGGCTTAAATTCCTTAATGTTTTATAGATGCGAGCAATCGCTCAAGATTTGTTTACAACCTCCAAGATATAAATGCAAGTACGCCATCTTCCTAACTATTACATTGATATCCGCTCCCTTAAACTTTCGAAACATTTCAAAACGTGAAAAATGTGTGTTGCGCTTTCCAGATGTCCTTCGCCTCCACACTCGCTTGACTGCTTACGATGCTCCTTCATCAATATAGGCCTTACACCATCACAAAGGTTGTGGGTGAAAATTATTTTGAATTGAGTATCCCCCCTTTCCTTGGCTTGCACCCAATATTTAATGTGGTACTTCAACCATATTTTCCACCCCTATTGGACACTTCAAAGGTGGTTAAGAATTTATCCCCTAGAGAAATCAATCTTGAATGTAAGAAGGCTACAGTGGATCATATCATGGACACCAAGATGAAGGGCACTTTCCAACAAAACATACAACTTTATGACAACTTCTTTACCAAGGCAAGTGGCTCACCAGTAGTCAAATTTAGAAAAAAAAATCCCATCTAATGAGGGAACTTGATGAAATGGGGACCATTGCTTCCTATGGGGAGAAATAACCCAAGCAGACATAATTGACCAACCACCTCTTCCACTGACACAACATGGTTCTCCATCTTGGCAGTTTTTAAGGTCTTAAACTTTCAAGGTTGTTTTGAGGCCTTAAATGATGTTTTTTGGACATTCAGGGGCCTAGGGATACAATGGCTTTCTTGAGCATGCCAACAATTGTACTTCTTATTTATATCTTCCAAACAAGCTACTATGCACCCCAAATTGATATTGTATGCAAAATGTGTACCCTCAAGAACTTGATGTATCAACTAGCCAACTCTCGAGACCTACAATCCTTTCAGTGATTCACCTCTTAGAGTCAGGGTTTTTTATATTTATGGTTTTTCCTATTAGGGTTTAGTACTTTATGTTAAAATACTATTTTCATCCTCTTGTAATGTCTTCTTTTGAATGAGCGTAGTCGACGCCTTTCTCTTCATAAATGAGCTATCACTATTCTAGCTAGTTTATATTGCTTTTCATTTTACAATCCTTTCTTATTTCATTCATTAATAGAATTTGGGTTTCACTATATTATTGTGCTCTCTACAATAAGTATCTATGTGTCTTTTCATTCATATTCCTTCCTTTCATTTCATTGTTTATACAATCTAGATCAGTGGTATCATATCAATCTTCTCTTTGTTGTTTCTTAGTGCATGTCCCCAGCGAGGTTAGGGTATAGAGAGTTGGTTATCAAGATAATTTCACTTGGGGAAGCCCGATAATTTCAAGTTATTTCTCAAGGAATCCCTCGTGCAACAAAGGAATGATATGATGGATAATTTTTCCTAGATCGTTCAATGAATTTTAACGGTGATCGATGCATATTCAACAAGCAATCATTTCGGAGCTGCCACACCCTTCAAGGTACAAGTTAACTTTGATATTCCTTTATTTTCGGGCCAAATATATGTATATGCTTTGGAGAAATGGTTAAATAGGTTAGAGGGTTATTACTCTATTAAAAAAAATTGACATCGAAAACATCAACTTCGCACTTATTAAATCCCTTCCCCATGTCAAATATTGGTGGGAAAGTTACTAGGAGAGACATAATGGAGATGAGTCTATAAAATTTAGGACATAAACCACTTGGGTGGAATTTGTTGATGCAATCAAGGAGGAATTCTACCATGTTGGAAACTATGATGATCGGTACATGAGATGGACAACTCTGTGTTAGTAGATATACCAGATGGTATCATAGTACACCAATATATTCCATACCTTGCGCTCAAAGATGGGTATCAAGGACTATGAGCGGAACCTAGTTTTGAAGTACCATAGTGGCATACATAATTACATACAAACATAGATGGATTTATTGGACATCTCCTCATTGGGAGCCACTTATCATTATGTTATTAAAATCGAGTAGAAATTTAAGAAGAGGAATAAGTAGGAGCCTAGGTTTGAAAATATGTGTAGCAGAAGCATGGTGAAGGTTTCCCTAACTCATGGAACAAAGGATAGATAAAGGAAATACAACCTCAATACAACCGGTCCAAGCCACAAGAAAATAAGGGTAATGGGAAGTTGAAGGACATTGAAAAGTGGTGTGAGTTCCACAAAAGCCCTTGGTACAACACTGATGAATGTTGCTTGAAACAATCATTGTTGGCCAAGCTAAAATAAAAATAATCAGACTCTGATTCATAGAAGGATAAGAGAAAGTGGATCATTGATGCAGAACCAAGTACCATTGCAATTAAAAAATCCAACCAGAAGATTCAGAGGAACCTGAGGAGAGGGAGTGCCTCTTCAATTCACATATGTGGGTGAAGGGGACTCCACTACATTTCATTGGAAAATGGTATCCAAAAGAAACTGATATTGAACGAGATCATCAAGAGATTAGCGTTGTTGAAAATACCATAGATCAGTAGTTTGTTGAGCTAGGCATGAGACCTTCACATCGGCCATCAATCTTTCATGTCCTATGTCATCAAGCCCTTCAAATATGAGGTATTATGTGATGTTTCCTCACTTGAAGTTTTTGTTGTTCTTTTAGGACAACCCTATATGTGGAAATGTCATGTTATTTATGATTCTATGCCTTGTAATGTCATTGTTACATTGGGAGGCTAGCTCAATAGGGTACCAAAGGTAGTCCCAACAATGACAATCTCCTTGATCACATTAAATTGGTGTTGAAAGGTAATCTCTCAGATCGAAAAATTTGTCCTCTTCATAGTTCAGTGAGAAGTTGAGCGGAAGGTCACTATGACCACCACTACCTCGACATAGGGCCTTTCTACATAGAATAAGTATGTGGAAAATATCGTAGAGGAATATAGGGGTATCTTCACTTCACTTGCGAGGGTTTCTCTACATTTTCAGGTCAAACATTCGTTTGACCTGATACCCGGTACTCCTTTACCTAATGGCCAAATATACAAATGATCTCGTCTGGAGAATGAGGAAAAAAAATGTTAAATCAATGAGCTCATCCAAAAGGGCCGCATTTGACCAAGCTCCTCACCTTGCAGGTGCCCAATTATTTTGCTGCAGAAGAAGGATGGGACATGGAAAATATGTATTAATTGCATATCCCTAAACAAAATAATTTCTAAGAATTGATACTTGATCCCTCGAATTGATGATCTTCTTGATCAACTTAGGGGTGCCAAGTTCTTTAGTAATATTGATCTAAAGTCAGCCTACACCAGGTCACGATTGAACAAATTGATGTATGGAAGACCATCGTTAAGTCTAGAGAAGGCCTTTATGAGTGGTTGGTCATGCATTTTGGATTGACTAATTATTTGACAACATTCATGAGGATGATGGATAACATCTTGTATCCATTCACAAACTCTTTTTTGTTCATATATTTGGATGAAATCTTCATCTTCAGTACAACTTGGGAATAAAATTTGCAGCACATTTAGTAGATCCTAAGAACTCTATGACAACACAAGTAATATGCCAATCTAGAGAAATCCTCATTTTGCATGCAAAGAATTCAATATCTAGGATACATATTGGATGAACATGGAGTGTATGTGGGACCGGCCAAGATCCAAGTCACTCGTAATTGGCCATCCTCGACGACTCTAATAGAGCTATGAAAAATCTTGGGCCTTGCCAAATGATATAGTAGGTTCATGTTGGGGTTTTCACATATCTGTTGGACCTTAATCCAAGTGACCAAGGGTTGAGCTAAAGCCAATTTTTACTAGTCTAATTCACAATAGAAAGCATTCGAGGATCTAAAATTCCTCCTCTACTCAAAACCATTCCTCACTCTACTAGACCTGCAACAGTCATTCGAGATTGATATAGATGCACGAATATGATATCGATGAAGTGCTCACTCAACATGGACATCTAGTGACCTATCACATTGAGACACTCTCTGGTATTTTTTGTAGGTATCCCACCTATGACAAGGATATCTATTCCATTATGCAGGTATGTCGAAAATGGAAGCATTATATTCTAGGAAAAGAAACAACCATCCACATTGATCACAAGCCTCTATAATTCATGCAGAAACAAGGAAAGTTACAGAATGACCACCATTATAAGTGGCCCAGGTACTTGCGACAATTCCACTTGAACATTAACTATAAGAAGGGAAACAAAAATGTTTCATACTACCTCTCATCCCCCGGTTGTGGTGCTAACCACAATTCTTAACTCCTATGGGCATGAGACCTCCAGGTGGCACCAATCATATGATAACAACCCTAGCTTCACTGCTACATATCAGGCATTAGGTGCAGGTAAACAAGTTCCAAAATTTCTCCTCCAGGATGCACTTTTGTGCTATTTGGTCCATCTTTGTGTTCCTTCAAGCGAGCATGCAAAGATAATTTGGGAGGCACATTGCAATGGGGTGGAAGGGAAATTTAATGTGGAGAATACAATAGAAGTACTTCAAAAGTATTTCTACTGGCCAAAACTCCAACATGAGTTCAATAAGTATATCATATTTTCCACTTCCTCTGTCATTGCTAAACCTACCATTAAGAAGAAGGGGTTGTACACTCCTCTACCTACCCCAAACAATACCTGGGAGTCAATATCCATGGATTACATGTCATGTTTTCCCTCCAACAAGCATGGAAATGATTTTGTCTTTGTGGTTGTCAATCCTTTCTCTAAGATTTTAATTTTTGCACTGTTTAATAAGATTATTACAACCGAAGCCACTACTAATATATTCTTTGAGAGTGTTTGGGTTTATTTTGGGATATCATATACCATTATTTTAGGTAGGGATAGTAGTTTCCTTAGTACTTTCTAGTCCAGCCTATAGTCTCTGATGGAAACTAAGTTGACCAAATCGACTACCTTACACCCCCCCCAAATAGATGGAAAAAAAGAAGTGGTCAATAGGATGATTGTGCATATCCCATGCATGTACAAATCCAAGCATTCACATGCATGTGATGATATCCTTCCATATGCTCAACATAGATACAACAGATCCCTCCACAACTCTATCATCCATAGTTATTTACAAGTGTGCTTGGGGTTCCAACCATTGGCTTGCATTGATGTAGCTTTGTTCATTGCATCTTCACAAAAAGAGTCCTTCCATGTTGATACTAAGAAATATAATGTAGCCAAATGTTTTGAATGGAACCAACACATTCAAGAATAGGTTCATGATATCATGTCAAGAATAGGTGACATGACCAACATAGGGTTCCACACAAGTTTCAGGTTGGTGATAAGGTCTGGTTTCATTTACAGAAAGAGTGTCTCACAGGTCCTCACATGAATATAAAGCGACTCTGATATGGGTCTTACACCATCACAAAGGTTGTGGGTGAGAACGATTTCGAATTGATTATTCCCCCTTTCCTTGGCTTGCACCCAATATTTAATGTGGAGCTTCTTGAACCATATTTTCCACCCTTATTGGACACTTTGGAGGTGGTTAAGAATTTGGCCCCTATAGAACTCATCCTGACTACATTGAGTAAGGTACAGTGGATTAGATCATGGACACCAAGATGAAGGGAAAATCCAATAGAACATACAAATCTATCGGGTTGTCAAAGCAAGACAACTTATTCACTAAAGCAAGTGGCTCATCAAGAGTCAAATTCAACAAACGTTTCCCCATCTAATGAGGGAACTTGATGCAATGGGGACCATTGATTTCTAAGTGGGGAGGATTGATCCAGGTGGATACTAGTGGCAACCCACCTCTTCCATTAAATCATCACAGTTCTCCATCTTGGTAGTTTTTTTATCTACATTTTTTAGGTCCTAAACTTTCGGGGTCATTTTGAGGTATTAAATGATTCTTTTTTACCATTCAGGGGAAAAGAGTAGCTAGGGACTTCCCAATCCTACCAAGAATTATACTTCTTAGGTATATCTTTCCAATGAGATATTGCTTGTATCAAACGAATATTGTATGCAAAAGTTCTGCCCCCGGGAAGTTGACATATCAACTAGCCACCTTGGGGCCTGCAATGCTTTTGCCACTTCATCTCCTAGAGTTAGGGTTTTGGATATTTATGGTTTTTTCTTCTTGAGGTTTAGTAATTTATGTTAAAATACCATTTTCATCCTCTTGTAATGTATTCTTTCGAATGAGCATAGCCAACACCTCTCTCTTCAGATATGAGCTACCACCATTCTAGCTAGTTTGTATTGATTTGTATTTTACAGTCTTTTCTTGTTTCATTCATTAAGAGAATTTGGGTTGCATTGTATTATTGTGATCTCTGCAATACATTTTTTGTCTATTTCCATTCATATTCTTTCCTTTCATTTCGTTCTCTATACAATCTAGATATGTGGTATCAAAGCAATCTTCTCTTTGTTGTTTCTTAGTGCATGTCCTCTACGAGGTCAGGGTATAGAGAGTTGGGTCTCGAGCTAATTTCACTTGGGGAAGAACACTTTCACAGGATCAAGTGACCTCTCATGGAAGGAGAAAAGAGAGATGATGAAGCGGGATATCATTTCAAGTTGTTTCTAGAGGAATCCCTTGAGCGATAGAGGAATTCAATGATGGACAATTTTTCCAAGATCCTTCGATGACTTCCAATGATGGTTGAGGCATATTCAACAAGCAAGGATTTCAGAGGTGCCACACCATTAAAGTTACAAGTTAACTTTGATATTCCTTTATTTGAAGGCCAGATAGATACATATGCTTTAGAGAAATGGTTAAATCTATTAGAGGGTTATTACTCTAGTAAAAAAAAATCAACATTGAAAAGACCACTTTCGTGCTCCTCACTGGGAAAGTTGCCAGGAGATATAGAATGGAGATGAGTCTACAACATTTAGGATAGAACCCACTTGGGTGTCCTTTGTTGATGCCCTTAACTAGGAATTCTACCCTATTGGAAACTATGATGACTAGTACATGAGATGGACAACTCTGCATTAGGAGAGAGACCAGATGGTGCCAGAGTACACCAATATCTTCCATACCTTGTGCTCAAACATGGGTATTAGGGACTTCAAGCGACAATTGTTTTTTATTTTTTAGAGTGGCTTACATAGGTACATCCAAATAGATATGGATTTCTTGGACATCTCCTTGTTGGTAGTTGCTTATCGATATGTTGTCAAAATCTAGAAAAAGTTTAAGGAGAGGAATAAGTGGAAGTTTAGGTCTACAAATCTATCACAACAAAAGCATGGTAAAGGTGGCCCTAACTCATATAACAAAGGAAAAATAAAGGAAATACAAATTCAAGACAACCATTCCAAGCCACAGGAAAAGAATGGTAACGAGAAGTTGAAGAAGGACACTGGAAAGTGGTGTGAGTTCGAAAAAATCCTCTAGCACAACACTAATGAATGTCATTAAAAACAATAATTGTTGGGTGAGCTAAAAGAAAACGAATTATAAGATAACCCAGACTTCGATTTAAAAAAGGATAAGGGAAAGTGAATCATTGATGCTAAACCAAGTGCTACCATTGGAACTGCAAATATCCAACTTGAAGATTCAAAGGAGCCTGAGGAGGGGGGGTGCCTCTTCCATTCATAGATGCGGGTGAAGGAGACTCCACTACACTTAATTGTTGAAAATGATAGCCAAAAGAACTTGATCTCGACTGAGGTCATCAAGAGATTGAATTTACCGACAAAAACACACCCCCAACCATACATCATTGGTTGGTTTAGCGAGGGATAAGACCTTCACGTCGGCCATCAATGCCACTTGTCCTATGGCATCAAGCACTTCAAATATGCGATATTTCATGATGTTTCCCCACTTGAAGTTCATGATGTTATTTTAGGACAACCCTATATATGGAAACATCATGGTGTTTATGAATCCGGACCTCATAGTGTCATTGTTACATTGGGAGGCCAACTCAATAGGGTACTAGAGGTAGTCTGGACTACAAAAATATCCTTGATCTTGTTAAGAAATGTAAAAATATAATCTTATTAGACTGAAAAAAAAAATCCTCTTCATGTTTTGGTCGGAAGGTGAGAAAAAGGTCATTGTGACTTCCACCACCTCAGCATGGGGCCTTTCTACATAGAAAAAGCAAGTGGACAAGATCATAGAGAAATACAAGGGTATCTTTACTTCACCTACGAGGGTGCCTCCGCACTACCAGGTAAAAAATTCAATTGACTTGATACCTAGTGCTCCTTTACCTAATGGCCCAATATACAGATGCTCTCTTCTAGAGAATGAGGAAATAAAATGTCAAATCCATGAGCTCATCCAAAAGGGCCACATTCGACCAAGCTCCTCACCTTGTGGAAGCCAAAGTGTATTGGTGTAGAATAAGTATATGACATGGAGACTCTAAATTGATTAGAGAGCCCTAAACAAAATAAATATTAAGAATTGATACATGATCCCCCATATTGACAATCTTATTGATATGCTTAAGGGTGCTAAGTTCTTTAGTAAGATTGATCTGAAGTCAAGCTACCACCAGGTCCCGATTGAACAAATTGATGTATGGAAGATTGCCTTCAAGTATAGAGAAGGCATTTTTGAGTGTTTGATCATGCCTTTTAGCTTGACTAATTCTTCAGAAACATTCTGTTGGGTATTGGGTGTAACACTAAAAGGAATAATAATAGAATCTTAAGAACAAACGAAGATAAATAAACTTGAAAGAAGATTGGTGATGTCTAAAGACATTGTTACAACACTTAAGCACAGTGCATTGTGATAAAAACATCACAATGCATCATTGAGCACACTTTTCCATATGAGAGCATGTTGTATGGATTGACCCATAGGGTCCTTTATTTATAGTTTCTAGATTTAACCAATTTTCTTGAAATAGGGAAGATCTTGTCCACATAAAACCATCGTTGGTTGGAATCGATACTGGTAAATATATGTTGTTGCATTGACTAATCGAATTACCAAGTTGACCTGACCATCTAGTCATCCAACACGTAGTCGATGGCTCAGTTGGTCGATCTACCGACCGACTGTCTCCAACCACTAGTCTATTATCGACTGATCGACTATCTAGTTGACCACATGACCAACTATATCTAGTTTTTAGTCAACTGACCGACTGTCTATCTCCAGAAAAGGTGGGATGAACCATTAGAACCTAAGGTTCCAACACCCCCCCATCAACACACAACTATGGAGATTCAGGAGGCTGAATTACTTCAGCATGACACCCCTCCATAATTCTAGCTTCCTGAAGCCTAGGCATAGTATGTGGCTTAACAAACTTAGCTTCATACAAGTGTTTTTTAAAGATATCGACAATCTAATCATCTATTTTATAGTAAACAAGAGTGGCAACCTTATCTTGAACCAACTATCTCAAGTAGTGAACATGTAGTTCGACGTGCTTCATTTTAGTGTGTGCAACATGATTATTAGCAACTTGAATTGCACTTTGATTGTGACAATGAATAACAGTTGAGGCCTGAATAGGAAACCCAAGTTCACCCAAGATATGGCCAATCCAAAATTCCTCTGTACCTGCATTAATGATTCCACGATATTCATCTTTTGTATTCAAGAGGGAGACTACCTTTTGTTTCTTGCACAACCAAACTAGCAGTCCATTGCTGAAGAGAAAAATATAGCTAGAGGTGGAATTTCGATCATCATTGTCTCCTTCCCAGTCAAAGTCAGTGAAGCCAACTAATGAGTATAAACTTTGACAACATTTGATATCAGTATGAGAGGTACCCTTGAGATAAAAAATAATTATTTTGACAGCTTTCCAATGACTTTCTCGTAGATCCTACATAAACCGAGAAACCACACTAACAACAAAATAGATGTCAAGTCAACTATGAGTGAGATAAATAAGGATACCGACGAGTTGTCTATAAAGAGTGGCGTCAACTTTCGGATTCAAACAGTCTTTAGTCATCTTAAATCCAGAATGAAAAGGAGTAGCATAGGACTTATAGCTGGACATCTTAAAATAATGTAATAGATCCATTACATATTTAGACTGAGAGAGAAACAAACCATGAGATAGAGATAAAACTTGAAGATTGAGAAAATAATGAAAAATACCAAGGTATGACATATCAAAGGTGTCAACAAGTCATTTCTTTAATCTAAGAATGAGATCAATATTACGAACAGTTATGACCAAGTCATCAACATATACAACAACAATTAAGATATCATCGTGAGTATGTAATACATTGAGACTATGATCATATTCACAATGTTTGAAACCAATACGGAGAAAGAAATGATCGATCTTAGCATACCAGGCCCAGAGAGCCTTTTTCAAACCATAAAGAGAAGTCTTATGTAGTCGACAAACAAGAGTGGAATTTGTCACAAAACTAGGGGGCTATTCCATGAAAATTTCTTCAGATAAGTCCCCATAAAGGAAGGCACTTTTTACATCCATCTGGTGGATCTTCCAGCCAAAGCGAGCAATAAGGGAAAGAAT